>JAVGVS010000023.1:4219835-4394835 GCA_032718565.1 Distichodus sexfasciatus
ATATACAATAATGATGCATTATGCCAAATTACATAAATTGCAAAAGACTTTTATAATTAAGGGTTAGCCTTAAAAAACAACAAAAGGTTTGCTTCTTGCAAAGAGGTCCTTTTAATTATCACAAGGCATGTGTATGTGTGTAGCATTGTTATTGTCAATTTGATACTTGTTAATCTAGAGAATCAAGCACCTATTAGTTACACCATTTTAGACAACAATCAGTACTCATATTTTTACTTTGGCAGTAAATCTGTATTGTGTTACACTGGCACTGAATTTCAAGAAATTCACAATCTTACCTTAGGTGCACAGTTGTGTATGTGCGAGAAAGTGACTTTTGTGGCTTTGTATGGACATTTTTCCTGGGCATGTGAGGCATGAGTGACATTAAAAAGTTATATGATTTGCTCTTACTGAGATTAATATTAAGTTTAGGTGTAGGTGGAGTATTTTCTAAATGAGACTTTAGAATGGAAAACCCTCACAAAGATTGAAAGACCTGACTGTGTGTTTATTCTTGCTGTAAAGAGGTTTGTTTGCTTCATATGTGTAAAGACTTTTGAATAAGACTTTTACATTCGGTTAACATTCCAGCAAACTGTTACATCAAGAACTCAAACGACACAATATTCACTTCACACAAACACTTCTGCCACCTAGAAGGCAATTTCATGTAGTGCAGCAAACAGGAGATTTCCTCAAGACAACCGTGATGGGAATTCCGGAGAGAGTCGGTCGTTATGATTCGGCTCACTTAAAAGAGCCGGCTCTCTCACACAACGATAGGAAAAACAGAAATATTATTTCTTCCCTGGCCTTTTCATTATATGTAAATATAATGCCTCGATGCTCCATTACACGACTATTCAAACCATCACAGCCTTTCATGAGAGCAGGCCAAATTTACAAAGCAGTAAAACCCGTCGTACAACACGATGTACACACAACATGGCAATGGGATGCTTACAGTAACACTTCATGACCGAACAAGTCAAAATCTGTTCGTGTCATTTGTAAGTCACAGGGCTTGTGACCAGTTTACTAAATGAAGTATGACTATTTTGTTTGCACTCATAACAGGCTTTCAGAGTGTAATTCTGGTGTCTGTGCAGGTTGCGGCAATGGAGGCAGGCACTCATTTAGGTGTCATTTCTTGTAACAGTTTCCCGCAGGCCATTTTGTATATTTAACAAGCCACTGCTCCCAAACCACATCAAATAGCTTAAGAAAATGTCACTCGCAGTTAGACATTGCTAGAAAGTTCTACATTGTTATCCTCGCTATTACCATGTCAACAGACCGGATCTCTGCCAGCAGTATGGAAATACTGCTGGGTTAATAATGGCTGACTTTGAATAGCTATTGACTCACTTGCGTAATTGCCCGTCCTTGAAGCTGTGAGATGCGACATCAAGTTGGCTGTAGCAGCACTGAGCTCAGAATATATTGTTCTTGCTGGGAGTAAAACAAATACAGACATTAGAAGAGGCAGACCGATTCATAAAAGACCATTACCAGTTATTACCATATCCATGTTATTATAGAACATTGCTATAAGTAGGATTTTGACATTTCAATAAACTCAATTAACTGAGGCCTTAAATTCAAGTCAATGCAGTTTGATAAATGTTTGTTCAAATTTTAACACATATTTTGGATGATACCAAAATACTCTAAATTAGCACTACTCAAATTTAGTTGAAAACATTAGTTCATTCACGTTTCGTAGAATTGTTATTTTACATAGCTAAACAATCTTTTTAAAGGAAAAACATGTTTAAACACATAAACTTAGTAGCCAATCTGAGGCACATGGCTATGAACAAATATTTTAACCATCAAAAAATCATTTCAAGCTCTACATTGCTGAGACAAAAGCAAAGTATATTAAAAAAAAGTAGCTAAAATTGTTTTTCAAGCCCACATCAGTTTAGCAGTACAACATTAATTTACGTCAGAGCTGATTTTCTTCTGTTGGCGCATTTTATAATCTCAAATCACACCCATAAAAATGCATCATACACCATGTACCCCCCTTGGTATAGCGTAAGACTTGCTAACCGATATTGAGAAACAGTTGTGTCAATCATTAAAGTGAAGCTCCTGCAGAGGAAGAGAAAGTTATATTTTCAATAAAAGCTTGTTGAGTTTGTTGGAAAGTGTCTAGTTATAAATTAATCCATAACACCTAAGTGAAGAGATTGGGCAGTTGGTGGCGTAATGGCTGGGCATTCGTCCATGATTAGAAGGTTGCCGGTTTGAATTCCAGACCGGTAAAGTTACCACTGAGGTACTCATGAGTAAGGTACCGTCCCTGAGCAGTGCTGCCCATGTTAGCTGCCCACTGCTCCTTTACGGATGGGTCAAATGCAGAGGTCACCTTTTGTTGTGGGTCACTGTGTGCTGTGTTGTGCTGTGGTGTGTGCACAATGACAAATCACTCACTTTCACTTCAGTATGGTGTAGCTTGTATGCAATATGTATTACATAAGAAATAAAACCTCAATCTTGGGCACAAATTGGAAAAATGCCCTCTTCAAAAATATTAATACATGGTTGTTTTGTAGCCAGAAATTAATTTCCTTCCATTAATTTCCTCAATGCATAAATAAACAGATTTCCCTGAGATTGACAAAAGAACTACCCCACCTTTACTTGCAAATGTAACCAGGTAATTAATCATGACAAGGTCCATTATTAAGTGGAAGGACCCTCTGTCCATCAAGTCGTTCCTCTTAAGTGGTTGGCAGAATGAGGAGGAACCTTATCAGAGAGATTTCCAAGCAGACAGTGGCAACTTTGAAGAACAACACCACAAGTGATAAAAATATTATTTTCTTTTACTGTCATTCTTTGTGTCATTTAAGTAGACAGCTATTGAACTCAAATATGTTTTTAGATCAAATCAGAAATCAGTTGTTCTAAAATCATGCTGAAAGGTATACAGTAATGGCATATGCAACATTCTCTCTCTACTAAATAAGACACACTAACCTGCATGTGCAGGTAGGAGGTTCTTAGCCTTAGACCGCTGCACTAAAGACTTAAAAGGCTGAGAGTGGACGCTTAGATTTTATGCAGAACTCTGCCCTTATCGCACCACTACCCCGTCACTCACCAGCGACACAGGACAAAAGAAAGAGAGTATGAAAGAAAGCAAGACTGACTGAGGGATAGAGAATGGAACCAAAGATGTATACAGCATTAAACTAGCTGGAAGTATCCCAATTTTGAGTGATGCACAAAAGGATAAAACAAAGGCCATTGGAACAGTTCTTAAAAAGGACATTCATTGGCTCTTGGAGACTATATGAAGGACGACACCTTTTAAATTACATTGTTTTTGCATTTTCGTTTCTCTGTCAAAATGTCCTGTCGCTCCTACTTCGATTTTCTGGGGGCAATATTTCTAATGTGTATAAGTACAGCCTTGGCTGGAGAGGAGCTTGGAGTGGAGCATCAGCGTTCTGACCATCACACCGAGACAAATTTAACAAACATTTCTGTAGTGACAGTAAAATGGCATCATGTGGAGACCCCATTCCTTGTGGCACTCTGGATACTTGTTGCTGGATTGGCAAAGATTTGGGGTATGTTGCTTTGAAATAAACAAAAGAATATGTTTTTGGTAGATCAAGAATGGCAGATTTTACATTTGACTGTATAATATTTCATTTTATATACTACAACACAATATGTAATGTCAAATGTGCAAGATTTCAAGAGGGACATCAAACATAAAAACATAGCTGGAGACACTCTGCATTATGGTCACAGAAAAAAGGACAAATAAGGTATTAAACAGTTAATACGTGCATTAGGTATTATATGCATTAGGTACATGTTTTTAAAATATATTTAAATGCATGACAAACATAACAATGAAGTGTTCTTACCAGTAACAATGAAGTTACCTGTCACCTGAAGATTAACCATGTCCACGATAGTGTTCTATTAATAACATCACTTAGAGTAAATGATCCAAAGAAATGTTTCGGAGAAATGGGCTGGGAATTATTGTGAAATTGCTTAGGGGGTGCATTGTGAATGACATTATGGTCAAGCTGATAATAATTAGTGCCCCTTTTATAGTAGTATAAATTTGAACACCTTCATGATTGAGTTCACTAAGTCAAAGTGTATGTGTGGTTGTTCACTTTGATCTGAATAAAGTAGTTAAGTATTCTTTCCAATTTCTCCCATTTGTCTCTATGAAAGATATGCAAAAGAGTTGTTATGGTACTCAAAGAGGCAGTTTTTGAACAAATCATAAAACACAGAAGAAAAGCTGTTATAGGACACCTCCTGATTTCCAGTTGGAACATTTATAGCATTTAAGTCCTTATTCATTTCCTAATTACAGGGACAGTCTCTCTGCATCACCTTAGGGTTATGGATCTTGCTCAGACACTCTATGGTGGTTGTTATTGCAATAGTAAAGAAATGAGCAGGATTTGAGTCCACAACTAGCAATCTTAGTGATAAGCATGTGATGGGGTAAGGATGTCATAAGTCTGAATTCTTGTGTGAATTTGGAAATAAAGTATTTAGCCAAAAATGAGCCATCTGAAGACCTAAGGAAAAACTGGCCCTGGACTGGAAAATGGGAAATGAACTAAATCATTCCTTCGACCAGCACAAACAAATTAATTACTGTCATTTGTCTTCCTTGCAGTGGCCCAATCAAGTAGCTGGCTCAAAGGTTTTTTCCCCGAGAGTGGCCTCCTCATCATCTTTGGCTTCGTGCTCGGAGGGATCATCTGGGGTGCGGACAAGGCGCAGACCTTCAAGCTCTTGCCGAGAAACTTCTTTTACTTTTTGCTGCCACAGATCATCCTGGACACTGGCTACTTCATGCCAAACAAGCTTTTCTTCAGCAACTTAGGTGCCATCCTGGTCCATGCCGTCATCGGGACGTGCTGGAATGCAGGCACCGTGGGTCTCTCACTCTGGGGCTGCTATTTAGGAGGAGCTATGGGTAAGCCTGGGTGACTTCTTCTACCCCTATAATGGCTTGGATCTAAAATATATTCAACTGCATTGTATTCATTGTTATCTGTCATAGATTTTGCCTTTACATTTGTTCGCTAAAGTTTGCTAGTTGGATTTGAGTCTTGGACAACACTTTGACAACCTGCATCTGTACAACAGGTGACCTTGAAATTGGCCTGCTGCAGTTCTTGCTCTTTGGTAGTCTGCTGGCTGCCGTAGACCCTGTGGCTGTTATTGCGGTGTTTGAAGAGGTGCATGTGAATGAGGTTCTGTTTATCTGGGTGTTTGGAGAGTCGCTGCTCAATGACGGAGTCACAGTGGTAAGTTTCACCTTCTGCTTTTTCTCAAGTAACAATGGCAATGACAGGGCAAAAATGTTTCTCCCTTTGGCTCATATTTGTGTGCATTCACAGGTGCTATACAATGTTTTTGATGCCTTTGTGTCTCTGGGAGGGGACAAGATCAATGCTGGAGAGATCATCAAAGGCATAGGTATGAAGACAGTCAGAACTCATTTCTACTATGAAAACTATCATTTTAAAATCTCCTTTGGTTATTTGTAACACATCTATTCACCTGCATCTATCTCTTTTGTTGTTTGTCTCAGTTTCATTTTTTGTAGTTTCATTTGGAGGCTCATTAGTAGGCGTTATTTTCGCCATCCTGATCTCGCTGTTGACTAAGTACACAGGAAGAGTCCAAATAATTGAAGCTGGCTTTATCTTCGTAATGGGATATCTTTCTTACCTTACTGCTGAGATGCTGTCACTCTCAGCTATCCTTTCGTAAGAATGCCCCTCAGTTTTCTTCAACACTAAAAAATATAATTGATACATGTAGTAAAAACAGTTACACAGGTTGATCGTTACATCTTTTATCCAATTATTTTGACTAATGCCCGTTTTGTTACAGAATCACTTTTTATGGTGTCTGCTGTCAGAAGTATGTGAACGCCAACATGGATGAAAAGTCTGTTACTGCTGTACGCTATGCTATGAAAGTGTTTGCCAATGGTTCAGAGACCATGATCTTCGTCTTCCTGGGTATCACAGCAATTGATCACGTCATCTGGGTGTGGAACACAGGCTTTATATTCCTAACATTACTCTTCGCAATAGTTTACAGGTTCATGGGTGAGTATGAATATATAAACTCATTATATTATATACACTCATGCTTGTGTACAGGGGTGGACTCAAGTACATTTGCTCAAATACTATAACTGGGTATATTTTTTTGGGAAAACTTTACTCCACTACATTTGAAAATTGCCAGAAGGTAGCAGCATTTTTGTAAAATATGATATGCCATATTGTGTTCATCAAATGGGAAAAAAATCATAGTAAAGTACTTCAATACTGTCAGTCAAGTTCAGCGTGCCTTCTGTTTTGAACAGTGATGTTTTGGCAATTGTAATGATTTCTACTGCAGTACAATTTAATGTTAATCTATTAATAAGTTAATGGAGGTTAAAAAAGAAATTTTGGAAACTATAGAAGAATATATTAGTAGTGGCTGTCTCTTTGTCAGCTCAATTGTGTTTCTAGACTTGCAACAAATTTCACAAGCATTTTATTCACAAGAGCAACAAACGATCACTGTTTTATCATTAAAAAGAAAGTCTACTTTTAAATATTTTTAAACACAAGAACTCCAGTACACTTTAACTCAAGTACATGAATGTAAGTGAACACATGCATTGCAGAAATATCTGTCCAGGGATATCTAAACTTTGATTCAAGTAATGTAATTGTCCATCTCTGCATGTGTACTTCAGGTACACTGACATTTCCATTTGTCTCTGAATTATGTTGAATATTAGGTGTCTTCTTTCTGACCTGGATTCTAAACCGGTACAGACTGGTTCCCATCGAGATCATCGACCAGTTAGTTATGAGCTACGGTGGCCTGCGAGGAGCAGTGGCATATGGTTTGGCAGCTTCATTAAATGATGAAACGATAAAAGAAAAAAATTTGATTATCAGTACAACTCTCATAGTGGTATACTTCACTGTAGTACTTCAGGTAGGACTTTCTTATTGAATCCAAATTTCAAATATAATTAAAAGAAACATTTGATGATCTATTTCCCCATAATCTTCTATCATCAGTTAACAGAATGTTCTTTTTCCCTAGGGTCTCACTATGAAACCTCTGGTTAAATGGCTTAAAGTAAAGAGGGTGCAGCCATCTGATCTTAAACTTATTGAGAAAGTGAACAACAGGGTAATTCTCAATCTTTGTCATCCTTTATGCATCATGATCAATTAGCTGAAAAAGAGAAAGACAGCATGACTGTACATAATTAACAGAAAACATTTTCTTCCACAGGCATGTGAACATATTCTGGCAGCGATGGAGGACATCTCTGGGCGCATAGGAGATAACTGGTGGACTAGAGGGTAGGTGCTTCCATAATTACATATTAATGGAGATATATTGTATTTGTTTTCCATCTTTCTATTTGGCTCCTTTACGAACTTCACTTTTCTTGTCTGTTTAAAGGTGGAAAAGGTTTGAAGACACATATATAACTTGGTTTTTGATGAAGCCCGAAGCCCGGAAGAACAAAGACTACCTTTTCAGTATCTTCCACAAGCTTAATATGGAAGACGCCATTAATTATGTTGCTGAGGTAGTTTCTCTATTACAATGTTGTCTGACAATCAGATTTCCCTTTACAGGATGTGTTTCTTACTTTGATTTTCGAATATGTCTTAAATCAGGGTGAGAAGAAAGGATCTCTTGGCTTCCTGCGCAATGGTGATGGGGCAAATGTGGATTTTGAGAAGAAATACGGACTGGAGTTTTCTGGAGTGATGCCTGACATCATGTCTGAGCTAGACTTCGGCACTGACAATGTGCCGATGACCGCAATGTGAGTTTGATCAATCACCTGAAATATGAAGGACAAGAATCAAGTATCTCTAACGTTCATTCAGGTCAAGACCTCAGACCTACTTCATGTTATTGATAGTCTAAATAGACTTCATTGTGTTCTTTGGATACAGGTATATGTGAAAGTTAATGACAGAGAGCAAAGTGTTTACAACAGTACTTTATAGTCTTTCATTAATGTTGCCTTAAACAAGTCATGTTGTCTGCTATGACTTTGGAAAAATGTTGTATTGAGCATTGTTGTTTTGTTCACCTAGACGGGATCCTGTTCCTTCAGTGTCCCTGAACATTCATGAACAAGATATGAAGGGCATGGGTGAGGACTTTAATGCCCACCACCTACTGCACCAACATCTGTACAGGAGCCGAAAAAATGTATGTACACACTCCCAACATACACTGTAGAGTAGGGCCAAAAATATGTGGAAATTTCACTAACATATCTATATGAGCTTCTTGGACACTAGAGCTGTGGACCTTCACTAATCTTGTGATTCGATAACAATTATCAGATCAACGTTTTGATTTGACAGATATCTCAAGCATCACAATGCATCCTATATTTTTTCCACATTACACGCAGATTAGGCAAGTATGGCTGATCGGGCAGCCATAGTTGCTGCCGGGATGTTCTTTTTAATTACACTTTTTATGCCGTAACCGGAAAATCACCAAGCAATGTCAGTATCATATAATCCAAAAGGTTTTCAATTGCTTCAGTTGCTTCTTTTTGCTTTTTTCTATTACTTTTTAGATATTTGCATTAAATTCATTATTTATAAAGATGGTCAAATCACCTGGAAATGTTCAGAAAAAAATGAAGTAATTTTTAAACAGTGATTTCAGTATTAAAACTGGATTGCATGTCACGGGCCTTCTTCAGCGCCACCACACACCACTAAGGGCAGCAGACAGCCGGTTGAAAAACACTGATATAATCGATTATGTTCTTTCATTGCATTGATGCAGAATCACCCACATCTGCATCGTGATGCATCAATTATGTGATTAATTTCAACACCGCTAATGGACACCCCAATCAAAAACAGAATATGGAGACTCTGTTCTTTGACTTTTCAACAGTAGCTTTTCAATCTACTACCTACATGATTAAAATTAGCTAAAGTACTGCTTAATATAGTAAACTCAAACTAAGCTACAGAGAAAAAGTAGCTAACTACATTAAAGCAATTTCACGGCCATGAATTCTTACTTCCATCTTCATTAAGGTGGATTCTATTCTTTGACTCCATCTCACATCTTGCAAGAATGCAGCCTATCACATGTCACTTCAGCAAATTAAACACCAGTCAGAAGCACCTGGAAGTTGACAATGTCTCAGTAAAGAAAAAAATTCTCTTAAAATAGTTTCAAGCTGTTGCCAGAGAGATCTGTGGGCTGATGGTCAGACGTTCACAAATATTAAACCATAATAATGCGTCTATAACCACTATACCACAGAAAAATCCTGTTCCATGAACCATGTTTGCCTTTCCTCACAGCACCGGCACAGGTACAGCCGGAGTGACTTCACCATCAACCAGAATGAGGACGAAGTACAAGAAATCTTCCAGAGGACCATGAGAAGTCGACTTGAATCCTTCAAATCTGCTAAAATGGGGGTCACCCCTGGCAAGCCAATCACAAAGCACCCCAAAAAGGAAGGAAAAGTAAGAGAACTCACTCATCCTTACCTTTATTTTTCAGACACTTTTCTCCAGAGCGATTTACATTTTCTAATTACAGGGATTGTCTCCTTGAAGCAAATTAAAGGTGACATAGGTCTTGTTTAGCAGACCAGGGGTAGTTTTTTTAGGCTCACCCAGGACCCAAATCTCAATTTTAGTCACTAAAACAGGATTTTAGTCATTCAAATCATCACAGCACCACCATCTTTCTACATCTTTATACAAAAGCCCTCATCGAAACAATACTCTGTGTTTTCAGATACCTAATGGAAAAGAACCAGACAAAAACAAAAACCGCCCATATGGAGAAGAAGGTAATGTATTTGTCATTTTAAACACCTGCCAACAACCGATGAGTGAAATATAATTTACAACGCATTAATTATCTTGGTTCACTCTGACCTTCTTGTTTAGATTTTGAATCATCAGAAGTAGACAGTGCCTACAGTTTTGACGGTGGTGCTGCGGGGGGCCAGATTCCCACGAGGGGCCCCCATGGAATGGGAGGTAAGTGTCGATATTTGCTATAAACTAGTACAATGCTTTCATACTAGACTATTTAAAAAAGATCATCTATTTTAACTAACAAAATGTATTCTGGCTGTACTTTTTAATAGTATGTTGAACTTAATTAGTCATGAGCTATAGTATGTTTCATGGCTGTTTGCCAGTTTCTCATGATTCTCTGCTTCCGTTCACAGGCGTGGAGAACCCAGCCTTCATGCCAGAGATGGAGTCTCCTCCTCCGCCTTGGCTTTCCGAAGCTGAACCTGACACCAGTGTTGCACCGTCACAGAGAGCACAACACCAGATACCCTTGAGCCCCAACAACCTCCATCGCCTGGCACCTCTAAGGCTCAGTACTCGCTCGACGGATTCCTTCACAATGGCCGATGCTTCTGCTGCTCAGAGATCAGCTGAAGAGTCGTCGGACGAATCGCAGCGTACAGATGGAACGCACCTGTAGATGGAGTTCATCATCTTTTCTCTCTTAAATCTTAATGGTCATCCACTAGTTTGACTTTAATGTGTAACATGTTGCTTCTTAACATGTTGCTTCTTTATTTATCTTATCCTTCAATTTTATTATTGCCTTCTCCTTATGCTGGAGACATTTCTAAGAGCACTTTACCACACGCACAGAAAACCAGAAATGGAAAAGTCACAGTTTTTGCCTAACCCCTAAGCCTACTGACGTAAGTTCAGTGACTGCCAATGTAGCAGTTAATGGTTACAAACCACAGTAGTAGCAAGTGGAAAATAAGTGTATTTTTGAGCAACTTAAAGAGGTTTAATGTAGGTCATTTTCACCAGGATATGCATTCCTTTTAACTCGGGTACAATCTTAGAAAGGCACTTTCTAGAGTGGAATTATATTTCATTTCCACTTCAAATGGCAAATACAGACAAATCAAAAACTGACTTTTACTACCAGATTTGTCACTTTGCACAATGTGTGATCCACTTTTTTTTTGCCTTGGGTAGTGTTAGTTTAGAACCTTTGAGCCCACCGTTGGCCCCTGAGCAAAATCCTTATCCCCAAGTTGCTCCAGGTTAATGGATGTTGCTCTGGATAAACGCTTCTGCTAAACGCCATAAAGGTACAAGTTGACCGTTATTTTTGCTGTGTGTATGAAGGGTTTAAATCCCCTGTGAATTTTGTTGGTCAATACTACTTCATATTTCAAGTACACTGTAAGCTTATTTATTGCTTGTTAAACGTATTAGCTTAGTTAAAGTGTCACTTACTGTGTCACTAACGGTAACCTTTAATTATGGTAATGACACACAACGGCACCATTTAGATTAGCTGCGTATTTTATGAAGGAAAATGATCAGTACTGTAACTAAAAATCTGGGCAAATTGTTTTATGTGAAATGTGTTCTTGCTTTCTGAATGTTTGTTGTATGGTAAATAAATTATTTATTCATGTAATTTAATGTTTTTCCTGGTGTGGGAATATTTAAAGCTCCACAGAAATATATATATATATATATACTGTTCATCATTATTTCATATTAACAAAGGGAAAATTGCAAAGTCAGAAATCAGCTCTTGAGAAGAAGAAATTAACAATTGCACACATCTGTATACATACTATATATTTTTTAATTAACATATGGACAATTAAATACAATAAAACAAAAAGGAAAGGCTCAACGAAGGACTGGGAGGAAAACAGTTAAGACAAAACCTAAACATAATTGAAAAACTAGGCTGTTCCATAATCAGGCAATGATAAGCATTGTGCACTATGACCAAAAGAAAAATGATGTGATAACCATTATTTTTTAAGTGGACTATGCACCATCTGGTGCATCTGTATAGAGATTTCATGAAATCCCTTCGGGAAGAGCAGGAACTGACATGGCAGTACAGAGCTTGAACACTGCTCAGATTGAAAAACACATTTTTTGATCAAAAAGACTAGAATTGGACTCAGGTGGCAATCACACAGAAATGAATGGATTACTGTTACAACTGAAATTGTCTATAAACGTCAAGTTGCTGTTAAATTAAATCTTAATTAATCAAGTGAAAATGGAGGCATTGCAGCTCTGTAGCGCTACTTTATTTGAAGACAATTTCCCTTTTAAGAATATAACTTCAGTAACCAGCTATAACTGTAAAAAGTCTCGAATAACTGCCATGATTATTGCTATTTTGTCCCAAAAAATCAAAGAAAGATTTCACACCTAGACCAGTCAGCAAGTAAACTTGGTTATGCCATGTCAAGTGCCCTGAACTCCAACAACACAGACGCTTCTGAAAATTTGGTCCTGACACAATGTAATCTGGCAAACCAAGTGTATTGGCCTGTTGTTGGCAAACAGCTAAACAGATATGATAGCAGACACACATTATACAGTATATTCTGAATCTAAAGAGACTCGGCTCAAACATAGAAGCTTGTTGTGCCCTTTGTCCATTTCAAAAGGTTTTTTGTCCTTTATTTACTAGTTTGAGATCAGCACCATCAAGAAAGGCACTTTCCACAGACAAAACTCCTCTTCGGGTGAACCCTCAATTGCAGCAAATGTTAGAGACATTAAAGACAACCCCCCACAAAAAAAATCTGACAAGGTTGGGTGAGTTGTTACATTGTACCACAGCAATTAAAAACTGACTTTGCAAGGCCAAGTTTGCACATTTTCATGCCTGAAATCTATGCAATGTCACATTTATTTTATGCAAAAACAAATACGTTATGTGAGGAAAAACTGGAGGATTCATCCTTTTTGGTGATCACATGCCTCAAAACAATTTCATTACCATAAGATCATGTGGTGATCCTTAAAACCAACAGTAAAAAAAACAAACAAACACTCGCACACAAAACAAAAATCTAAAGGTCAACAGTTAATTGCAGTTTTAGTTTTTTTTTTCTTATTAGACACTCGCTATTAATATTAATCTTATATTATCTCGTATCTCTCATAGACTTTGTTAGCAAAAATAAGTGGTGTGCATTACACAGATCCATTGTTTAAATATACAAATATACTTCTGCTCTGAATTAAAAATGAGCCAAGGCATCCATAGTCCAGCTGTTTTGCTTTTATCATTTTTTTAAGCACGGGGATTGGGGGGGGCGTGCAGTTGGTGGAGTGAACTACGTCACAGTTTATGCTCCGCCCTAACGTCAATTGCTCCGCCCCCTCCCGCATGAAATGCCCCGCCTACCGGGCTCTAGCAGCTCTTTCTTTTTCCGTGGCAACTCGAGTAGTTAGAATTTGTACAGGTCTACTACACAACGCTTGTATCACGGAGGGACAAACAGAACAAGAAGGATAAGATCTCTACAGTCACACGTGCATAAGTGCATGCCCTACTGACCTATTCGTTTTGTGTTTTCTCATCTTTCAAGTAAAACGAAATGCTGGTAGCGCCAGAGACGTAACAGTTCTGCTCAAACGGATGGGAACGTTGGGTTTTCACAGTGGTGCGCAGCTCAAGCCGGCTCAAGTCCAAAATAAATGTGCTTTAAGTAAGATGGTAGAGTTGGTCCATTGTTCACACCAAAAAAACTTCCATAAGGACTACATTGGTATGAGAGAACGTCGTTTAAGAGACGTAACGAAGGTGGCACGGCTTTTCGTGGAGCAACTAGGGGACAAGTGCGGTACTTTGTCGCTTGGCTTGAAGAGCCTACGACGCGGCCCACAATGGCACACATTTCTACTTATTACCGTGTGTGTAAAGGGTCCAGTGATCAGATTTTGGGACTTGGAGTGGACTGAGAATTGAGCATTTTACTAAACGTTCCTTTATAGGAGGCTCAGCTGCTCTGGGCCCATTACAGAGACTTCTGAATTTCATTTTTAGAGCGTTTGAAACCTCCAAAACATGTTTCTTTTTAAAAAACAACCAAAAAACCCCAAAACCATAGCTCACGTCTAAAACTGCATTACATTTATCTTAAAAGTACAAGTTAAAACTACAACGCAAGGCATTTTTATTGTGGGTCACATCAATTGCAACACGATTTGTTGACAGTGAATAATAAAAGGTCCCTGACATGAGATTCTTGCTCGGAAGATTTTTTCTTAATATTTTTCATGAGTTCTTTGGAAGATTCGGTTTAGTGTAATGTTAAAGTTAAAACTTGAAGAGAGCAAGGTAATAATGATAAATAGTATTATTAATATGGTGCTCAAAGGTGTTACAGGACGTCTTCCGCCCGATTTTCTTGAACAATCAGATATCATTCAAATACGTGAGTTCAAGTGATCCCTACATGATTAGATAAGAGGAAGATGTAAACTTTTTTTTTGATCCAGGAATGAACATGCTTCTCGTTCTGTCTGGTTTTGATTAAAGGGACACGTCACCTGGATTTCACCGCATTTTTTAAACACATCAACTCGTCACAACGGTCGGTGAAACAGTTTTACAAGCTGCACTACACAAGGCTTTATAAGTTGCTTGCTGAAACACTCCACACAAACACATACACACACACACACACACACACACACACACACAAATTCGTGAAAAGGGGAACACGAGACCAGACTTTCCGATTCCCAAAATGACAGCACCACACACACACACACCTCTTTAGCACCTTGGGTATTCAGCCCAAATCTGAGTGCAGTAGAATTGGCGTCATTCCTCGCCTCGGCTTTTCCTACACAGACTCTTCGTCACTGTATTATGTGTACTAGCAGCTCCTCTGAACCCGTCTACTGAGATTCGAGGATACAGGGCAAGCACAGTATTGCACTCGGCTTTTAAGCGGGACCGCGGTGCGAACTCCGCTCTCTGTCTCTCTCTCTCATGGCTAACCCTATATACTGAGGCACGTCGGTTCGATCTGCAAGGGGGAAACTTGTTCGAGGCCTTGCTGACTTTGAGAATAAAGAGCATCTGCTGCTTTAGAACGTCTTTTTTTTACTTGCTGTTTCGGACTTCTGGACAAAACATTTCTTAAGCCTCAACAACAATCAGTAGAATCGTACTTAAAGACAGCAAACTGAGGTTTCTAGAAAGGTTCTGCTCTTGCCACAATTCTGAAAGAGACTACAATGCGTTGCTACAAAGGATGTGGCGTAAACTGCCTGTGTAACATTGTACCAAAGTGTGTAACTACACTACAGTAAGGGCAAGAGAACAGACAAGTCTAAATCCAACAATAAGTCCAGAATGGTTACACAATGCTTGGAGCGCCACGTTTCATTACGGGCAAAATGCGCAAATGATTGATTTTTTTCCCAATGTTTAGTGGAATAGATTGAACAAAAACCTCACAGCATCCAAAGAGCATAATATTAACTGTGTTTTTACATACATTTCATAAGCAATGTCAGCTTTTTTGACCCAACTATTCCTTTAAAAGGCAGATCCGGTAGATCAAAAACTAGTGTAAAACATTCATTATGCTAAATGCTTGTAGACTGACTTCATCTTTGTGGCAGTTTCTGCTCTTGCTCACTGTCCCTGTGAGCCAAAAGATGAGATGAGAGAGAGTGGCTTCTAAGATTCAGCTTTGAAGGCATTGTTTAGGAACAAAGGGTGATCTCCTCAAAGATGTAAGAAGGATAAACAGATTCGTTTCACTGTTCAAAACCTTGAAAAACACTGCTTTATCAACCACTACAGTCCACGTTTAAATGGCACCAAACAAAAGAATAGCTCCAGAACGGCCTGGATTTGTTTTAAAGGTGTTTCCAGGCACTTAAGTCACAAATCCCTGTGAATACGTGATTATCTGCGTCACACGACATATCTTCAAAAAAAAAGAAGCCTATCCATGTTGTGGAAAACGGTTTAACATAAAACTCTGCAATCTGGCCTCCTAACAAATCTGCTTGTCCTTACATTCCAAAAATAACTCATGATCAGTCTTAAGTGGAGGAACAAACCCGACAATAAAGGTACACCAGAGCCATCTACGCTTGGCTTATTGCACTGAACGGCTTTTTGGATTGAGTTTGTCAAAATTCATAAGCAAAAGAGTGAGAAGTGTTCCGATAAGTGAAACTGATGTTATGTGGATGATTTAGAGTTGCACTATTTACAGCTGTACGATAAAAAGACATTCCCACGTTCCTAGACTTTAAAATGTGCACAAACATTCTGTATTTGGTCAGTAACTGTCGGACACCACAAGTACCCCCGTCCGTCTGAAGAGAAATCTTTCACCAACACCTAGGTTGAGTTTAACCCATGTTCTTAGTTTGTACTTTGAGAGGGGGGAAAAAAAACCCTATTCCTAGCTAATATGTCACCCCGCTTACGCAGAAGAGGTGGAGGAACGGAGGTGAGCTGATCATAAACCAATGCCAAGGTGAAACGATTAAGCAGGCAGTGCGTGGATACACATTTAAGGTGGCTCTGTTTTTGTAACGAAAGATGACGTAGGACCTTCCGAGTCACCTCAGGACAAAGATGACAAGGAGAAGTAGATTAGAGGAAGAAAACTGATCCAGTATCAGGCCTGTCCACTGATCAAAGAAGAACTGAGGCACCTAAAAATGGATAAATGCGGGCCAAGCATAAAGACTTTTTGAGCAGTGGATGACAGAGGTGCATCGTTTCGTTGAGCAACTTTGCCTCCAAAACATCGGAAGGGTTGCCAGCCCTTGGTTCTGGAGACCTTGAGTCTGCACAGATTTGGTATTTCCAAAGCACCAGAAGGTACTCAAATCAGAGCAGAGCAGGATGTCCAAGAAGGGCAACATTGAGATAATATGGTGATTATGAGATGCTTATACGTCACAAGCACGGTCAATCATTTCTGTCTAGTAACAACACATAATAACTTTGGCAGTGACGGAGAGGCAGCTTCACACATCGGAACCCAAATTTAAACGACAGCATGTTGGCTTTAGTCTATGATTAGTTAAAAAGGGTTCAGAACCGAGATGTGACGGCATACATGGTGCCATTGCGCCCTCTAGTGGTGATCTTCAAGTAAGCTGTCTTTTACAGACGAAAAAACAAAGCATTGCACCATCAATACCATAATTCGAATTCACCAAATTTGAGCTGACAAACCTAAAACGGACTCCACGCGGTAAAAAACACAGACAGAGACGAACTCGGCGCTAATAAATAACAGTGCAACCGCCGCACCTCTTTCTCGTCGAGAAGCAGAAAATTAAGGAGTGAGTTTCTTCACAGAAAAAAAAAATAAAATTAAAAAAAATAAAAGACTGGCTGTGGCCCTCCCCTTACCTCCCCGTGCTATTGCATAACAGTGTTATAGTCCTCCCCCTCGCACCGATTTTAGTTTACGTTTGGTTCGTTTTAGCAGCAGGGCGGGCGTGATTGGTCGCCAGCGAGATCGGGAGATGGAGCTTCTTCCCCCAGGGCTCAGTGCAGGACGCTGAGTGGCCAGCAAGGCGAACGCTAGCGAGGCGTAGGGGCTAGGCGAAGTACATGGTCCTCAAGGTGTCGTGGTGAATCTGCACAGCTTTGGCCAACGCCTGGGGGTCGCGGCCATTGCTCTGGCCAGAAACGTGACTTCCTTCCGCACTGAGAGAGAGAGATTGAGATTAAAAAATACAAAAAGGTGGAGACACAGAGATACATTTTCACTTGACACTTAGGAAGGGGTTATAAAGGGAGACCATAATGCTTTTCCACTGGCACAAAATGGCAAACTGAACCCGACTTGTACAGAAAAAAAGCAATGATTCATTTTAGTGATGCAGCTCGTTATTATCGAGCGATCAGGCGAGAAACAGCAAATCAGGTTGTATTATGAACATAGATCTCGTGTCTGTGCACGCTCTGATGTGCCTGCCCTCGTGCTCAGATCTATGATATGCCGAAGGTTCCACAATTCGCCTTAAAGGCACCTTACTTAACCCTTCTGTTACGTTCGCTTCCTAGGAACACCAATTATTTTCCTGGGTTAAGTTGACCTGGGGCATGTTTAATTATCCAAAAGTGTCAGGAACCAAAAAATCCCAATAAACATTGTTTATATCTTATTATTAACTCCATATTCAATATTTGATATTAGAGCTCTGCAACAAAAAGGCGTTTTGAACTGTCAATTGCGTAAAAATAACGGGTCGAAGGCAGGCAGAGTTGAGTGTTCACAGATACAAGATTTTGCTTGCAAAAGTTCCACTGGATTTACCGAAAATGTACTAATGTACTATGAAATGATTAGTCGTAGTCTTTAAACAGTGATCAATTAACTACCTGTACCTTATTTTACATTTATTGCACAGAGGTACCGTACTGATACCGTACTGGTCCATGAATCGCACCAGCACCCTTTCAGTCACTTGAGTAATCACCTGAAAATGATTCTATCTCTGCCCACATTATACAAACACAGTCGTGAACTGAACAAGCAAGCTCCGGAACATATTAAATAAACCCACTGGTAAGAGCTACTGGGACATAATTATCATAAAAATTTCCCAAATAATATTTCAAAGAATAAAATACATGTTTTTGACCAGTATTTGTAGATAAGAATCGTTTCCAATTCTTCTACTTTTTTTTTTTTAAATATATAAATAGCCAACAACGTCGACAGATGGCCTACAATACATTTGGACGTGAAAAATTTCACCTTTTGTCTTTATGCGTAGCCACCAAAATGGAAAGCTAGACTGCTCAAAGTGAAGCACTTAAATTTTTGACCTTTAAACCCAGCATTGTTCTGAAACTGGTAAGAGACAAAAATGACATTTCTAACTTTCTCACCTGTCGTGCTCCTTATCCACCAGGTGGTAGCGGGCTCGGAAGGCCACTAAGTGGGCGTAATAGGCTGGAGCTGGGATGGAGACCGAGCGAGTGCAGCGTACGTAAGTGTGGCAAAGCTGGTAGGTGAGCAGCTGCAGCTCGTCGGCTGTGAAGCAGTTGTCGTCCCACAGCACGTGGTAGTGCGAGGGTCGGCTCGTGCCCTGAAGACGCCGAGATGGGAACGAGGACATAAAGACAGTCAGCACCTTCATAACATTTAGCAGACACGCTTATCCTGAGCGAGTTACATTTCCTAATAATAAGGACGTCTCTGTAGGCATTAACTCAGTCATAAGGAAGGTAGGAAGGGATAAGCTATGAACATCAAGGCTACAACTAAATTATTTTGTTACTTGATTAGTTGGTTGTTATAAAATACATGAAAAACATGAAACAAGACACAACAAATTTGTCAAAAATGGATTGAAAAACACTAAAATCTAACAGTTCTGTATTTCCAATGATTCAAATAATTTTAATGTTAACATATTTGCTAAGAAACAAATTCAAACCATCATAATAAAATTTATAGTTTGAGAACATTTTATTAGGTTATTCTATCAGCTGCAAATATTGCATACAGTTTGTATTTTTCACTATATTTCAACCGCTTCTGACGATAATTATCATGACGTCAGCGGGTAACACATTTACCTCCAGGATCACTCATGACGGAGGCTTCGCTAAAAGACGTGAGAGACTTTGCCACCAGCACTAAATAACGGCCAAGTCTTCGACCATCAAAATAATTTCTTGAAAATAACATTTTTCGACATTTGAATATGCAATGACGTAGGCAACGTAAACGACTAATTGATTAGTAAAGTAGTGGCCAACTATTTTAATAATCAATCATATCGATTAGTTGTTGCACTGTTGCTTTATTAGTGTACCTGTATTCCAGCATGGCTGCAGAGGTAAAAGTCAAACTCGTACGGATGAGTGATGTCCGTGTCCACCGTGGTGCCGGCCGGAATGTTACCGCTCCGTCCGACCTGAGGAAGCGAGGCAGAAAGAAGCTACAGTGAGAAATTCGGAAATGAACCTGAAAAGCTGACGAAACGGAAAAAGCAGGAAATAAATATTTACCCTCTCGTTGCGGTCAGCGCAGAACAGGCGCGTGTGGTGGCGTTTCTGGACGACGATGTAAGTGATGCCCGGTTGGTACTCTCTCTCCAGACTGATGCAGGCTTCGCGAATGGCCAAGAGCTCATAGTACAGCACCTGGTGGGACACTCTGCTATTTAAAACTCGAGTTCTCTGCCGTGAGTGTCTTTTACCGCAATTTAACGCATGCTATTCAATGTGAGCATGGCAGGTGGTCTACGGAGGACTGGACGTTTAGCCTGACGTGCATCACCTGTCGGAACTGTCCCTCGGACACACCGTCCCTGTAGAAAATGAGGCGGGTGGGTTTGTAGCGGGTGGACTTGTAGAACTGGATGAGCAGCTCTCGAACCATGGAGGCCAGATCCTGGATGACCTCCTGCCTGGGCCTCTGGACGCGGACCGTGGCACAGTAGCGACTCGGGTGGGCGTCCATGCTGCCCACCACCTACACAGGCAGCCGAGGAGGGAAGAAGGGAGGAAGGGAAAGAGAGAGTGAGAAATTGTGTTCATTTGTAGAGATATACTGTATGTACATGAAGTGGACAGATTTATAACCACATCTCCTTGAGGGTTAAGGACAAACACAGAGCATGACAAAAGTAGAAAAGCAGTGTCAGTATCTTACGGCGGCGATCGAGGGCTTTTTGCCGTCTCCCGCTGGAGGGTGCGTCACGTCGGCACCCAGGAAAATGACTGGCTGCTGGAACACAGACGGACTGTGGAAGAAAGAGAAGTACAACAACAGGAATGAGTTAAAGCTCGTCGCTGTTCCCACTTGCATAAAAAAAGGGGGCTTGAGGGCAGACCGTACCGCTGGTGTGGGACGAGGATGTTGTTGATGCCGCCCAGTTTGACGTTGATCTTGAGGCAGAGGTTGGAGAGGGTCTGCGGCGACGTCTTCACCACGTTCTTCACCTGCACGCACTGAGTGGCCATTCCGAGAAGAGTGTCCCCTACACGCTTTACCTCGGCTAATGGACACACAAACGGTTTGAACAGATTAGCAGATTAAGGGTGCAACGATACAGCAATTCAATGATCAGCAAGCCTATGATCACATATATTGTCCCGTCAGCGTGAACAGCAGGTCTATTTTTATTAAAAGAGAGTGTTGGTTTTCGTTTAAAGATCTGAGCTCGGGAATAAAAATGTCAAACGATTTAAGTTGCTTTTGGGGATTTGACGTGAATGGAATATTAATGTGTCAAACCAGACTATGATATTGTCTCAGTATGAAGACATTTTAATAAAAGTAATTTAAATTTTTTTTTATTTTTTTATTTCGTTTACACAACATTTGGTTAAAAAACCTCTCTGTACATAGTAGAACTCCATGTCGTGACCGACCACTGTTGTTGACCCGCAGTTGATTATTGTTGTCATGGTTACCATTGCCACTTGTGGTAGCTATTTAAGGTTTTTAAGGCATGCGCAAAATAGAACTAAACGCGCCATCGTTTTAGAAACCTGTGTTTTACACAGATCCACAGAATTCAGCGTTTTGAAAAATGAAACCATGGTGCGGAAACCACTGCCTGAGAAACGTAATGATAACTAGTAGTCATTGGTGAAAAAATCCTGATCCTGTACCGTAGACGGGCGTTTTCCCCGGCAGGATGACGATGATGAGCTGCAAGCCGGCGTAGGTGTTCTTCAGGTGTCTGAACATGGGCTCCACGCTGTCTGCACCCTGAGCGTACTTGCAGAAGCACGGCTGGCCCTGGATAGGCATCCCTGCGTCTTTAGAGATCTTGCGCAACTGATCGGTGAAGCTCCTGTATAGAAAGCAGCAGAGAGGTTTTAAAAAAAAGGCAAATGGCACGTTTTAAAGTCCCGATTTCCATAAAATAAAAAAAAGTGGATAAGGGAAGGGAGAGAGACGTACTTCAGGATTTCCTCTCGGCACTGTCTCTGGGTGGCGAAGCAGGCGATGGCCCACATTTTGATTTCTACACCGGTGTGGAACTGCTTTCCTCTCATATCCCATACACCATGGCTTGGAGTGGCCACTGTACGGTTCTACACACACAGACACACACACACACACAAACACACAGGCACACAGAGGGTCATATGCTGATCCGTAACCCACGGAACACACCCAGATCATGGCTGAATCCACAGTTTCTGTACGTTGTGTGTGGCACTGAAGTTAAAAAAACCACACACAGCGTGCACAATGTAAATAACCACCTCATTTTGGGAGGCAACTGTATTGAGCAACACCCTGCATGAGTCATAATGAGGAAGATGAGCCGAGACAGGTAAGACCAATGATGCATGAATACCAATGATGTAATTTCCAAAAAATACTTTGAGCATCACTCACATCTTAGATTTTAACTGTTAAAATGTTGTGCGCCATTACCAAAAACGCTTACCAAAATGACTGATTCAATCATTTGCAATTCATTCAAAGTTCAACGGCAAGGCGCGTTTTTGATGAGTCACAGCAGAACAATGCGTGTCGCTTTAGTCGCGAAAAAGAACGAGAGCGAGCGATCGAGATTAAAGGTACGCAACCCCACAACGCAAACCAAAACACACGGCAACACACTCCGCAACTACGGAAACAAGCTGTGAGCACGCATGCTGACGTTGAAGAAAGACTGAAATGAAAAGTGCAGGAAAAACGTAAGACCCACCCACTCCGACCCCTCACTACTGTATACTACTGTCATTGTAATCTCAACACAAACTCACATACACACACAAAACACACACAAGTCTTGTATTATTGTCTGTGTGGGGTTTTTACATTGGATAATCGTACTTATTATTTTCTAGTCTAATTGTTTTCAGGTTCAAGGTGAGTAAACAAAAGTGAAATTTAGACCTGCATATGAAACCTTTTTTTTTTTTTTTGCATGGGAATTTTGGTCCCCCCACATAGAGCATAAAACACAACCACACACAAACACGCGCGGCATGATTAAAAGGAGAGGAGGTACCAGGAAGTGTTCTGAGCTCACCCTGCCGCCGTACTGCAGCATGGGGGCGGGGAGGACGCGTCCGGTAACCTCTGCCATCTCGTCCCGCACGCGGAACTGAAACTCTTGGACGAACGGGTCGGCCTCGTAGTTGGCGCTGCGCACCTGAGGGGTGTATGTAAAGAGAATGGTCAAGTGATAAAAGCCAAGGCCTCATACTTTTTATAATTAATTTTTTTTTAGGGCCACTAGGTGGAGCCGTAAAGCTCACCAGTCTGCTGATCTCCTCCTGTCTGTCCGGGGCCGAACGGGCCGTAGCTTTGATCATGGTGGAGGTTTGGTTGTCTGTCAGTTTCTTTATGCAGCGCTGGCCAGCGACGATATTGCACACCTGTGTGAAGACAGAAAAAAGACATGATCGGTTTTATTTATGAGACAAATGTGAACGGATGAACTTGAAGAAGACTGAAGACACAGAGGGTTGTGTGTCAGAATAACGAGCAAAACAAAACACAACTAGAAGCATATTGACGTCATGGTAATTTTTACGAATAAGGAGACTTACATTTACCTCAAATTTGTGCATGTGCACATTAACGTTAACTAATGCCTTCCATTACTAATTTGATTATAATCAACATATGACCATTAAAGCAATGACCAAAATGTTAAAAACAACGGGGAGGCACCTGGGCTATGATGAGGCCTAGGGGTGGGCGATATGGCATAAAAATAATATCGCAATATTTTTAAGCTATATCATGATACACGATATATATCTCAATACCTTAATTTCCTCTAAATCACTGTATAAATGATAAATTTGACCTGGTGTTGCGTAAAATGACACCAATATAATGAATTTAGCCAAAGTCTAACACAGTAAATGCTTTTATTTTAAACCAAAGTATAATATAGCAAACTTTATACTTTATATTGGGGACAGACAAGCGGGCAAGGGGAGCCATTGATTGCGTACTTATTTAACGTGTAAGACCTAACTATTAAATTATAATTATAAGTTCGATAAACTATAACTTGTGTTTAACCTACCTGCTGCCGTTTCTCTTTCTCTGAAACTGCCTATACCCCGCTCCCAAACTACCAAACCCCGCCCCTTTCAAACCACGTGCGCAGAAATCTCACTCAAGCAAAAAAGCCGCTCGTCGGTAATCTACTTTGCGCGTGAGGACATTTAACACATTGAGAGGAAAAAAGATATTGGAGAGAGGAAAAATACAGTTGGCCCGCAATATTATCACAACCGCGCGCTCTATTCTTAATTTTGTGCTCGCGAGTTTCACATTTGCGCTCGCGACTTTGAAATTTTACGCCCGTGAAATTTTTGCGGCAAGCCATTTTGCGCGCTCTAGTTTTGGCATTGATGTGACGCCATAGGCAGGGGAGCGAGCACAGAAGCGAAACACGAGAGCGGTACAAAACGCGCATGCGCTAGTTGTTTTCTGGATGGGCGGGGGAGCGAACTGTCTGCTTTGACGGGGCAGAAAAGCAAAACTCGAAAGCGAAGTACATGCTGTCTGTTTAACAATGTTAGGATTTATACTCGATAGTCACGATATAGTCATTTACTACATTGCACGTGGAGCAAGCTGAGATACATCGAGTATATTCGATATATTGCCCACCCCTAGTGGAATATACTTCATATATCTCGGCTTGTTCCTAGTGGGTGACATAGTAAATGACTATATTGCGAATATTAAGTACAAATTCTCAGAGTCATTTTAAACAGACAGCATGTACTTCATTTTCCAGTTTCACTTCTCCGCCCTCTCAAAGCAGACAGGTCACTCCGTGAACTCCAGAACACTCTTCTAGCACATGCATGTTTTGTTGGAGGAAGTGGAGGAAAGCGAAAGCGCAGAAAGAGAAGTCAATATCCACACGATTTCAGAGACATTAATTGGAAATGGAAGCGGATCACTTGGTTCTGAAGAAAAACAGCACTGGTTCTTTTATTCTGTGCACAAAACAGACGTAAATGCGAACACACGCATAAATGACATTCTTCGCAGTGTAAACGCGGTGTGTGTGAGCTTTCGCGACTCTCATGTGGAACACCAGCACTCGCAAAAATGCTCCAGTTCAGTCAAATCTGCCCCTTTATTACAGGCAGAACTCATATTTTAGCTGATAAACTACAACCACCAGCACTCTACTCACAATACAGATATTTCTTTGATATTTTCAGTGTTCCGGACGCACACCCATTGTGTTATTGTGACGCGGCTCCGAGTCATGCGCGAGGGAAGGTGGGAAATGTGGTTCTCACACTCCCATTCACACCTTATGGGGCAATTTAGATTTGCCAATTAACCTACGTGCATGCTTTTGTACTGTGGGAGGAAACCCACGTGAACACGAACAAGGCCTCACAGCCAACCACAGGGATTGAACCCAGGACCTTCTCGCCGTGAGGCAGCAGCGCTAACCACTGCGCCACGGTGCCGCCCCACAATGCAACTAACCATCAAATAGAAACCAAGTGTAAAAATTAAAGCACAATCTAAAGCATCAAACTGAAATTGGATATCAGTATTGTATTAGCACCTTGGTATTTAATCACGATCACTTTTAAAGTGGCACATAAACACCAAAACAGTGTTGTAATAGGTGCTCCCTTTCAAGCGATGATAAATGATCTCAATGACGTCCTTTCCACGTAATGCTACTTTGTAAAGCAACTGACCCAACTTCCTCCGATATCTCGACAAGCGAGCTAGTCGTGGATAAGAAGCAATACAGGATATTGCTGTAATCAGCGCAGGTAAACTCAATGTCTAATGAACTCATGATGTCGGAAACTGTTGATGCGAGAAAGACCTTCGTGGAGCTGTGCTTTAATTATTACCCAGGGATGCTGCTACTCCCTTCAGGACGAATGCTGTGAACGTTCAGTCATTCCAAACGGCGCGGTAGCCTCCCAACTGAACGCCGGGTAATCTGATAACTATTAAACATTAAGCGTAAAGAGCAAGTGTCTCTCACCTCTAGGGGCAGGTAGGTATGTTTCTGCTCCTGGCCCACCTGCAGGCACGGCAGGTGGGGATATCTGAGCTGCAGGTTGTATTTCTCTCGGAAGTACTGCGCCACTGTTCTCTCCACGGTCTGCCCGTTCTCCAGTTGCAGCGGAAACCTGATGAAAGGGGTGCCGGTTGGTGCAGGACAAGAAACCACAGAAGTCAGCAGTAGTTGTTAATTATCTGAAAGTACTTTGGACTATTTTAGAGTATATGAATAATACTTATATATAATTTACTTATAATACCAACAATATATTTCATTTCATTTTCTAAACAGCTTAATCCCTGTCGGGGTTGTGGGGACTGGAGCCTATCCCGAGACTACAGGCACGAGGCGGGGACCAACCTTGGGCAAGCGACTACACACCGCAGGGCACACACACACACACACACACACACGCAGTTACAACTTACGGGGGCCAATTTAGAGTCGCCAATCAACCTATAGTGCATGCTGTAGGACTGTGGGAGGAAACCCACACGAACAGGGGGAGAACAAGACAGCCGGCCAGGAAATCGAACCCTGGACCTTCTTGCTAGGAGGCGGCAGTGCTATTATATATTATATATACAGTATAATACACCAAGTTTGGAAAGGATTAATCACTTGAATTATGTATTTGTGCAATGACAGCAACATCAGATACATAAAAGCAGGTCAGTGCTGTTATTTTTGGGGAAATTTAGCTGTTTATTACATTGGCTGCTTCAAAATGACACCATTGTATACATACAATACTTTTCTATAGCGCTATCCTCTATCTATCTAGTCCCTTTTATGTCAAGCAGCAAAAAGAAGCTGTAACATGGCATGTCTTTTTTTATTTCCCTTACATAAAAATATTCTGTATTGATGCTGATGCAATATTTAGCAGCACTAGTAAGAACTGCAAAAAAAGATGAAAGCTGAACGTCCATAGCGCTCCAGTTACTCACGTTTGGTGACTGGCAGGCCGTCGAGTGACGTTGCAAACCCTGTATTTCCTCCTCATGGTGCCACAATGAGTCACCTCCACCTTCAAGCCTGAGGAAAGTATTCAATATTTCAATTTAATATTTTGCTAGCAAGCACACCCACAGATACAAACGTCATCTCTAGACCTAGACTGATACACATGCATACACAGGGAACTGAATTTGTGGACGGCAAAGTGAGTGAGGGACAGATAAGATATTCCCTATAAAAAATGTACTGTAATATTAAATCCCCTGAGAGCCCAAAATAACCCTGAGCAAGACGCTCAAACTCCAGAAAATAGAAAAGTAAGCCACCCTGGATAAGAGTATCTGATAGATGCCATAAATGTAAGTGACGTTTCCTCTGTAGACTGCAATTTTGCAATCAGATGAAACGGTGCAGGCAAGATTCAAAGACTTACTATTCCGGAACCAAGTCTTTTACTGCAAGTGTTTTTATAGATTCAGCAAATCCAAATTTAGAGGCCAGGCCAAGGATTTTGTCCAATAATAACAACTGATAGCAAATAACTGCAAATGGTTTCTTTAAATTGGACGTTTGCACCTGGGTCAATTTTACTAAGCACGTTTAAATTTCCTACAAATCTAGTAAGGGTCGACAGATTATCGCCTGGGCCGATATTAGGCATTTTACTGATTATCAGTAGCCACGTTTACATGGACACTTTTTTCAATCCGATTGAATTTAATCAGATTAAAAGAACCCAAGCGAACTGTTTACATGAGCGTCAGATAAAGAGATCCGCGTTTGTTCCACGTTTACATGTTCCACTCATTTAATCCGATCGTACATTATTTTGACAAGCGCTGTGGTAGGGCTAGGCTACTTTTCTTGTACAGAAAAAGAGAAAATGCTCTGTATGAACCGATGAGGCTTCCTTTCTCCTCGTTTGTCTTGCCATTAAAAAGTCTCTCGTTTATTTACCTCAGAATCGGCTACCTGAACAGTCCCACCTCCGTTGCCACCCATTTATTTACATTTGAGCCCGGCTCATTTTTGTTCACTGCTGCAGCTGAGGTAAACTCACTCAACTGGGCTATTTGGCTACTAGCTACCTGCCACGAGCTCACGCACATGCGCAGGAACAAGGGAAGTGTTCTAATAATCGGCTTGCCTGTTTACATGAGTAATTTCCTCGATCGATTGGATTAAAAGAAAGGTCTAAACCACCTCTTTTAATCGGATTGAAAATTTAATCGGATTCAGTCGAATCCGATTACTGACCCGTTTACATGAGACGTTTTTAATCGGTTTCCATAATTAATCGGATTAAAAGTGAAAAATATGTGTCCATGTAAACGGGCCTAGTGTTTAATTTTGACCATCACCGATATTGAGTAATTACAAGGTGCGCTACTGTGGCTCCACTGCCACCTCTTCTCTCTGTGCTGTTTACTCTTGACTCGGTGCCTCATTTAATGTCCTGAACACAACAGTCTCTGACTGGTAGTAGCCAATCAACGCTGAAGCCTTGTCACTCACACCACACTTGCACAGAAGTGCAGCTCCGAGAAGGAGAAGATTAGATAGGAGAGTTTCAGATGAGATTGGTGGTTGTAAAACAGAGATTTTCTTTTCTTGCATATCGTTTCTCGACCCCGTTAACTAGAAATAATCGGTATCAATATCGGCCCTGAAGCACCAATATCGGTCTACCTCTAGAATCGAGTGTTAGATCCCTTTGCAGACCACTCTGTATTCGAGGGGCATAATAGGAAACAGCAGTTTCACATTTAAAAGCAACATGACATCTGTCACATACCTTTGATTTCTTTGGTGAATTTCACTCTGTGGGAGTCTGTGAGTGGACGAGGCTGCTCATCAATGTTGTGGATGTCTAGGACCTCGCACATGAACTGGATCACCGGCTGAGCCTTGTAGAAAGCTGTCGCAGACACTGCAGCGAAACAACAGAAAAACACTGAAAAAGAGCTTCGACCAACAGAAAATGCAGCCAAACATACTAACATACGAACAAATACTTATGGATCAATTTAATGATATCATTTGGGATGGCCAAATCCAGCATTTTCACTCTCGATAGCCCTGGGCTTTGGGTACTGACAGTTTTTCATGAATAACCTGCATGTGTCACGTGCATGTGAATGAGAGTAATTTCAATTCAAGTGTAAACTATTTTTTTCAGTAAGTTAAAGCAGGAAACCAATGGTAAACATTAAATCACAAAGCTAATGCAGTTTCATATATTAAATAACAATTCACATAAGTAGAATGTAATAAATGTATTTCAACAGACCAATACCTGATATCAATACTGAATCTGTAAATCCAACGATTGATTTTTCTAGGGCGTAAATACTGTAAAGCAGTACTAACCATCTATGTTCAACATCATCTTCCACATTGCTGGCCGCACTGACTGGTGGAATCCAAACCACACTTCCCTCCCACCGCCCAGTGGGTGATCGTAGCCCTCAGGGGAGGAAAAAAAGGATCGGCCCACTGGAGTGTACCTGGAGAAGAAAACAGAGACTGAACTTATAGGCCTAAGCATATGGAATAAAATCTCCTCCACTGTGGTTACACAGTTTTTACACACTTTTCGATTTTCAATTTCCATCTTATAGGTCCCCGTGCTCTGAAAAAACAAGTTTCGCTCACCTCATGGAGGGCAGGTGTCGCAGGACAACGTCCACAGCATGCACAGGGTTGGTACTGATTGGCTTGTCCAAATCCACAGGCTCTGACATGCTCCGGCCTGTAAGCACTTCGTGCAGCATGTGCCAACTAACCAGAGAAACAAACTTGATGGAGACCTTGAAGGGACGGTCTTTACCCCCCTCGCCAGGCAAGGTGACGTCTAGATCCACCTGCAAAAAAACAGTGATTTTTTTTTTCCCTTTTGACTCTTTTCACGAACGGTTACTGGTGCTGTAAGTCTGACTTTAGATGACTTGAGGTGTGAAATGTGCTGACATGAGTGCATAAGTTTATACAAATTCAGCCCCATTGTGAAGTTATTTGCGGCCAAAACCCCTAGAGCACAATTCGTTAGGCACTGCAAGTGGCACTGACTTAAAGCTGGTCTATTGTTCAACATTCGCGCTAATTCCTAAATACTGATATGACAACTAGCAGAACAAGCAACCCAACACACTACAAACCCCCAAAAAGCAAATCACATGATTATACAATTTAATTGAATTAGGGATCGTCACAAAATTACAGAACTGTGGTTAAACAATTTTTGAGATGTTATACTAATAAATAATTATTTAACATATAAATATGGGTGTGTTGTTATTATTAAGACTGTATTGGATTTGTATCATATCGTCAGATATCTAAATTTACAATTATTTCAGTATCAGATCTGTGTGCAACTGTGGAAGTAAAAGCAGAAAGTCAAAATATTTTACCTAAGTAGAGTAACAAAGTTTTGTTTCTTAAATCCCACCTCTACTGCATAGCAAGAGGGTGAACCTACAGTATGTTTAATAAAGTGACCAACTTTAACTTACTCCTGCTGAAGCCACTGGTAGGGGTTGTGCGGTGTACAGACTCCTCTTGCCATCATAGACCGGCCTTCTGTCCCCAAAGATGGTCACTTTAAAATGCTGCACCATGGAGTCCACCACCTCCCTATAGCATGTCCAAGAGATGGACACAATCAAGTTAGGAAATAACAACAAATAAGAACAAACAAGTCAGATTAAACTGGAGTTGTTCAATGAGGCCTTTCTTTAGCATCATCCTAGAATTCTTCAATCCTAAGCAGGTAACTGGTTAGGCCGGGGGGAAAAAAACATGCCTGTTGACACGGCGAGGACATCTCTCAGGCTTGATTCCCACTTCGTACAGGTAGACGTCCATTTTGGGGATGTCCACCTGGAAGCAGTTGGCCAGCAGCTTGATGGGCTTCCCCATGGTGCCATAGCCGGGCCTCCGTGGCATGGAGAACAGGGGCGGCACCCCAACGTCTTCTGTACAAAGATTTACAACGCAAATCAGAAATAATCAGAGCAGTTGACAGTCATTATAAACACAACATCCATTTCATATAGTGAAAACTTCAAGCGCATAAAAGTGAAACGGTTTGATTTTTATATACAGACCATCTCAGAAATTAATATGGCGTGAAAAAGTTCAATATTTTTTGTCACTCATTTCAGAAAGTGAAACTCATATATAGATTCATTACACATAGAGTGAAATATTTCAAGCCTTTATTTCTTGTGATTTTGATGATTATGGCTTACAGATAATGGAAACCCAAAATTCAGTGTCTCAGAAAATTAGAATATTACATAACATGAATTAAAAAAAAGGATATTTTAAACAGAAATGTCAAGCTTCTGAAAAGTGTGTTCATTTCTATGCACTCAATACTTGGTTGAGCCTCCTTTTGCATGAATTACTGCATCCTTTTGACAGTACCCCATAGATTCTCTATGGGGTCCAGGTCAGGCGAGCTTGCTGGCCAATCAAGCACAGTAACACCATGGTCATTGAACCAGCTTTTGGTACCTTAGGCAGTGTGGGCAGGTGCCAAGTCCTGCTGGAAAATGAAATCAGCATCTCCATAAAGCTTGTCAGCAGAAGGAAGCATGAAGTGCTCTAAACTTTCCTGGTAGATGGTTGCGTTGACTGTGGACTTCAGAAAACACAGTTGACCAACACCAGCAGATGACATGGCACCCCAAATCATCACTGACTGTGGAAACTTCACACTGGACCTCAAGCAACAAGGATTCTGTGCCTCTCCACTCTTCCTCCAGACTCTGGGACCTTGATTTCCAAATGACATGCAAAATTTACTTTCATCTGAAAAGAGGACTTTGGGCCACTGAGCAACAGTCCAGTTCTTTTTCTCCTCAGCCCAGGTAAGATGCTTCTGACGTTGTCTCTGGTTCAGGAGTGGCTTGACACGAGGAATGCGACATTTGTAGCCCATGTCCAGGATTCGTCTGCGCGTAATGGCTAGCGATGCGCTGACTTCAGCCTCAGTCCACTCCTTGTGAAGCTCCCCCAAATTCTTGAATGGATTTTGCTTGTCAATCCAGAGGTTATCCCTGTTTCAATGAATATGTTTGGATCCAGCACTCAGTGAACAACCAGCTTCTTTAGCAATGACCTTTTGTGGCCTACCCTCCTTGTGGAGGGTGTCAATGACTGTCTTCTGAACATCTGTCAAGTCAGCAGTCTTCCCCATGATTGTGTAGCCTACTGACCCAGACTGAGAGACCAATTAAATGCTCAGGAAATCTTTGCAGGTGTTTGAGATAATTAGCTGATTAGGGTGTGACACCATAACTTTCCAACACTGAACTTTTTCACAATATTCTAATTTTCTGAGACACTGAATTTTGGGTTTTCATTATCTGTAAGCCATAATCAACGTTACAAGAAATAAAGGCTTGAAATATTTCACTCTATGTGCAATGAATCTATATAATATAGGAGTTTCACTTTCTGAAATGAGTGACAAAATATTGAACTTTTTCCACAATATTCTAATTTATATTGTGATATAATTTTTTAAAGAGTAAATGAAAAAACACTCTAAATTCAGAAACTGTCACAAAAAACAGCATATAGTTACACATTGTATTGTTACACTCCAACCAAGTTCTGCACACAGACATCAATAGGTGAAAAAATATGCAAACAAGTGAAACATGTCGCAAGCATTTATAATCTGGGAGGATACACTGAAACTGTCAACACTGATCATCTCTAGAAGTAAAACGTTTCAAACTTCCTTAGGAAAACAGTCAGTTTGCTTCCAAAAACTTTCCTTTAAAGGACAAAGGCAATTTTTAGTCTGATGGTATTTATTGTTTCAAATGATTTTTCACTGTGCCTTATTAAAAGGTACAATTTTGAAAACTAAACAATGTAGAAGCATGTGAGCCTAACACATCTTAAATCTAGGGGCAGCTGGTAGGATAAAAGTTAAGGTGTTGACTCTGTGACCATAAGTGGGTGGTTCAAGTCCCGGACCGCCAAAGGTACCACTTGAGGTACTCAAGAGCAAGGTACTATCCCCAAGCACTGCCATAAAGCTCCCCACTGCTCCGTCACAGATGGGTTAAAAGCAGAGGTCACATTTCATGGTAGTGCATTGTGTGCTGTTTCCATAATGACACTCACTCACTTAAATCCAGAAGTTTTTCTTTATTAACACAGGCACAAGGACCATTCAAAAACATCAATTGATATTGAGAACTTCTCATGAAAACAAAGATTGTGTTCTACATTTTACAGTATTGTTTGTATAAAGTAGATGCAGGAGATGCACATCTTCAGCTAAATTTTGCAAACAAGCACGCTGGTAACAGTTTATCTAAAAGCAAGAACCATTACACGATCCAAGTTTGGCTAGCAAGAAAGAAATAAATCTTTCCAGAAGGTCAACACTATTCTGGAAAAATGTGAATCAAGAATAAGAACTGAGATCATGATTCTCTGCATGATTTTTTAAACAAATTGAAAGTTTAAAGACCATTCAATTGGCCATTCAAGTAGAGTACCAAAAACAGCATTATTTCTTTAGAACATATTATATAAATACAATATTGATTACATTTCCCACAATCCCCTGTACCGCGACTTGGACCCTCGTCACAATAACCCTAAGCCTAGATGCGTGTCTGCAATAATATTAACAGTCACGGACTACAAAGCTCTGGATAAGCACGTCTGCTAAATGCTGTAAATGTAAATCAAGTTAATAGCTGTATTGTCAGTAGAACACCGGTTGTTATTTATCAGCTAAAATATGAAACTTGCCCGTAATAAAGGGGAAGATTCGACTGAACTGGAATTTTGTGAGTAATACCGTGAATGCCCGAATCGAGATGTAATGTCATTTATGCGTGTTTACGCATTTACTTCTGTTTTTGTGCACCGAATAACAGAACCAGCTGTTTTTCTTTGGAATCAAGTCATTCGCTTCCATTTCCAATGAATGTCTCTGAAATTGCACAGATATTTAGTTCTCTCTCTCTCTCTCTCTGCACGCTCGCTTTTCTCCTCTTTCAGAACAAAACACACAACCGATTACCAGGCACGCAAAATAACACACTAAACACAAGGCAGTGTCCCCCACCCCCCTTATTTATTTGCCCTTTAATTAAGCAAACAAAATAGCCTTATGATGATCTGATTTACACCACTGCATATCATTTCTGTGCCTACATGGTCGCACGTTGACGATTCTTCTCTGTCCGTGCATGGCGGTCTTCCGCCCTGATGCACGCACTCACACATACACACACACACAACCACAACTTGTACAACTATCTTTGTGGGGACATTCCATAGACTCCCATAATGACTAGATGTATATACTGTATTTCTACATTAACCTCAGTAACCAAACGCACATCTCTCACCTCTTTTAGCTTCTCAAATAAAACATTCACATTTTCTATAAAGTCATTTTTCCTCATGGGGACCTCTCAAATGTCCCCACAAAGCCATAATAAAATGAATAAAAGAGATTTTAGGGTACAAAAGGGCCCCCACAGTGTATAAAAATATGGTGCACACACACAGACACACACACATATGCGCGCACACAGGTGAGGACCCTTCCATCAGCAGACAGAGAGCATGCGATGGAAAATATGTTGCGTCAACCACCTGAAAAGCAGACAAAAATATCTGCGACTTCCCATATTATGAGGCTCTTTTGTCACTGCACTGACAAAAGCTACACACTTTGTGGATGATTGTCATAAAAAGAACACCATGATTCCTTTAAGTGCTTGTGTCGGTGTCTGTCTAACCCTAACCCTCCCCTCAGCCCACCAATGCTGTAAACCTAAGGAAAATCCTGCAAGGTAATAGTGAAAACTCTGTTTATGTTGGTGAACGGAACAAGTGACAAGGACTGGAGGAGTGAAAAGACAGCACTAAAGCAAAAGACTTAATAAATGGAACAAGCCCACCGGCCCACCCCAGGAAGAATCGTAGTCATTTAGAAATGAGACTGCATATAGGTGTGAATCGAGATCATGTTTTCTTTAACGATTTATATTCTTACTGGTCTTATTGTCATCATGTTAAGTCATCTCACTACAGAAATGTTGCCATATTTTTCCCACTGATTCTACATAAGAGGCAAAATTATTAGAATGGTGTCCGAAAAAATCAGAGGATTTCCATGTTGGCAATGCATTCTTAAAAAGTTTGACATTTCTCAGTGATGCTCTTGTAAAGATGAAAGTGTTCTTAAATGAATTCCATTTAAATTCATAAATGAATGGAACTTGGGTTGGTGGATTTCCCTGGAAAATGGCCAAACTTTCCCATCAAATAAGCACCCAGTAATTTCAGAATTCTTCACCAGGGTTTTTTCTTAGACTACAAACAGAATTACCTATTTGATCTAGGATTATGCTGACATCTAGTGGTGTGGACACAGCTCAGATCTATGTGTGTGTTTATACACACAGGTAATCACTAAAAATTGCTGGCATTAAAAACTCAAATAAATGCAGGCTATCTTTAAAAAACAGAGCAACAAACAGCCAGCCCTTGATTTCTTTAAACAACCGCAAATAACAGACATATGGCTTTAACATCAAGTAAATATTTCCTCATTAAGAACATTTACAGACCACAAAACAGCTAAATGCACCTGCTCAAAAATACATATAATTTGTAAAACTGGCAAAAGCAATAAAAGTAAGTCCATACTCCCTACTTCTCTAGGCCAATATTTCTGGAATACATCCTATGAGCTATAATTTCAGCCACAAGCTTTTATGCACAAACCAGCAATATAAAAGTGACACAATCAAGCTTACTTCTTGTCTCCAACCACACATTGGCTGGAAACACCAGTGAAGACATCAAAGACCCAGTCGCTGTTCGCAACCCACATCTTACAGCCACATTTCCCCACCCATAATAAAACAAAAACAAAAATGCAGAAAAAAGTTTGGTGTCCATGCACAGAAAAATCCCTGATGTCATCGACGATTAAGTCATGTTGACACATCCCTGACTCACTTCACTCTTCTAAAAAACCATTATACTCTGATAAGCTTTTGAACAAAGAACGCTCATCTGTCCCTAAAATGCAGCAGTCAAAGAAATAGACCGCCCCAAGATCATTCACAATTTACTAAAGCTTATCTAGTTGTCCTACTGGCTTTCAACTACTCATCACAGGGGTGCGCAATGTAAAGGAAAGCAAATTAAATCCAACACGTCATGCTACTGTACAACTCTGAGGTCATACAATAGGAAAGCTTCCTCGGGTTCTGATTTTCCATGACTAATCTACAAGAGAAGTCAGTTTGATACAATATATTTAGTTCTAAAAATTGGAAAAGACTCCAAAAAAGCTTTAAGATGTTTCTCGCCCCTTTTAATTAATTATTTTCACTTTCTATGCAGATGCACTACTCTACAAATCGCCCTGTCATTCTAGAATAATTGATTCTTAACAAATTTAGCTATTAATGTGTTTTTTGAGGAATAATATATAACTAGGGCCGATATCATGAACATTTCACCTTAATTACAATTAATGAACAATCAGTGGGTTTTTTTTTTAATGTTTTGCTCATATAGTTCACTAAAAGGTTTGTAGTGTAAATATGCTTTAAAGATGGAGTATTTCTTCTAATGAACGAGTTTATATTTTGTGATTTTTAAATAAGTGAAGAAAACATACACAGATATACTGATGAGCCAGAGTCACGTGATAGCATGCGGTAAAACAACAGAATAAAAAAAACCCCCACAAAACTGTAATAAACGTCATGGGCAAGATTATTTTGATTACAGGTTCTGAAAGTCAGTTTTGATTAATTTTCTATTAATTGCCCAGCCCTCTATCACAATGCCATTTTTCTCAATACTGTGCAGCTCCAAATAATATGAGGGGAGTAAATCACAAACTCCATTCCAATATGATACTATATGGATGAACAATGCCTGCCATTATCACAAAGTCTGCTACGGTAAGATTACTATTCAGTTCAATGCAGGAGTCAGCCACTGATATGAGACATATTATAGGCTATTTTCGCCATGCTGTGCGATAAAAGTCACTAATTTGACTTTTATTTTTCTTTTAAATTAAATTTAATTTACAAGTGGCTAAATAGAGTCAATATGTAATTTAATATTAATATTAATAATATTAATCATAATAATAACACCAACAATAATAATAATTATTATTATTTATTAAGTCTTTGCAGATGGATTTCCCCAAAAATCACTCTTAATCTAGAATGTTTAATTCTTTTCCTAAATTTAGCTACTAAGGTGATAGATATATTTTAAATAAATTGTGTGTCATTGTTTTTGTACCATCTATGACAGCCAGTTTGTATTAGAACATAACTAGAAAAGCTCATGTACATCTGGTTCTTATATAGAGGCCCTGTGCTTGCGTTACCATACTGACTGGACCCATGTGACTGCCCTCTCACCGCATGGCAGCAGACTATAGTAACAAGCAATGGAAAGAAAGTAGGTACTGATGCACCTGTAGGGACAAACCTCAAACGTTTATCTGCCTTTCCAACGTTGACAAATACAATGATGTACAGAGAAATAGGTACATTACACACATTCTCAAAGTGCAAGTGCCTGTGCACACGCATTCACACACAATCAGTCACGTTTTTCTACCATTGCTTGGAATTCCTAAAGGCTATGCTAATCATAACTCAAGTCCCTGGATACAGTACGGACGGGCAGAAAGTTACAGCCTATGCGGAGTTTCTTGTACGAACAACAATCCAAAAAGGCTGCTGCTGCTGCCAGTATCCAATACCTGCCAAAAACTAAGTCAACTTTAGACGGTAGGAGGGACTGAGGAAAACTTCAGCAAGCAGCAGAGAAGAGATATGATTATGTTTTAAAGGAATTGAAGACTTTTACATGCTTAATGTTTTCCCCACTTATTTCAACTATATGAAATATTGTATGAGACAAACACCATCGCACACCCGTTAAAATCAATCTGGCCAATAGCAACAGGTAGTGGCTTGGCAAAATAGTTATCAAAACAGTTATTATTATTATCAGTAGAAGCAGCAGGATATTGATAAGTAAATACACTGAAATATTATTTTATGCAATGTCTTTTGCAGTATTAATAATATATATTTAATTACTTGAAAATATATTGTACATGTGGTAATTAATATATTGACCTGACTAATCATTCCAAAAGTGACTGGGGGTGATTTTTTGGAGATTTGTGTTGAAATAAAAAATCATTAACAAAAAAGTTGATGACTCTAAAGACCCTGTTTTTTGGGTTTTTTTTTTTACTTTTTGGATAATCATGGTGAAACACTATCCTTTACCTTAAATCTAAGTAAATTTGGACAACAGACATTCTCTTGCTCCACTTAATCTTAATAATCCCGGTTTTTGTTAAAAAAAGAAGACATATATGGCTGGCCATTGAGTCACACACCAACTGGCAAATCAGTCACCATAACAACGACCGCGGAGAAACCATGCTTCTCGCGCTCTGTGTGTGTGTGTGTGTGTGTGTGTGTGTGTGTGTGTGTGTGTGTGAGAGAGAGAGAGAGAGAGAGAGAGAGAGAGAGAGGGTGGCATGCAGGTGCGGCCCCTACTCGAGCTACCGGCGTAGCCCCACACACACACACACACACAAAACCCTTACCATCTTTGTAAGGTAATTCCATTGCTTATTATACGTAACTACTAAACGGAATCCTAACCTTAGCCTCTCAGTAAATTAAAGCTAACCTTTTTACCATTTCAATTTTTTTCGACTTTAAATAAACGCTGGAACCTTCCTTTCCTTTCCTCGCTACTCACATACCGAAACATCACCACAGAAATCTTACAAATAATCAGATTTTCCAATCTTTTGGGATACCCCAGGTTACGCAACAACCTCTAAACTCGCGTCCTACCATCTTCGTAAGGTACTTCAACTGACACCCTCTAACCCTAACATTTACTTCAGTAGATAAGGACAATCTTTTTACTCTGAGTTTTTCTTACAACTTTTCTTTTTTAAATTCCCTCACTAGGGCCGGCCTTCATATACAAAAACGCGCTCCATAAGCTCAACGTTTACCTACGTTTTAGAGGTCAAGTAAGTACTCACAACCACATTAAAAAAAAACCCGTTTCCCACACACAGACACACAAGCTGCCCGTGACAGCCGACCCACGACGCCGTGACGTCGCCGGTAGAAACGCGTCAGGATCTTTCACGGCCAAAGCGTAACGCCACCAGCCGCCACCCGACGAACCTCGAGATCCCCTGTCCAAAAAAAAAAAGCCCCAGTAGCTCAGAAAGCTACCGAAACTCAAGCAGTACTCAAGAGGTTTGTCCCCAGCCGACCCCGCGACACCCTCACGTCAGCTTTGAAAACGAGTCTAAACGCCAGCTCAGGGGCGAAGAGATCCCCATCTTGGCACAGAGACTGTTCTAACGTCAACCGACGCGCCGAACGTTACGTTACCTGTAGTACTGATTTCCATTCATGAGGTCTCCTCCTGTCCGGATTCCAGCCGGCTTCGAGAGCGCTAATACCGGCTCAGAAATGCTCTGGAGTCGCTCTTAGGTCCGGGCTTCGCTCTTCTCTTCTCCCTCGACTCCTCGTTTCCCAAGGCGGTGGATTAAAAAAAAGTAACAATAAAACCGGGCCGTTTAGGCTCAGATTGGCCTCGGGCTCGGGCTCATTCGGCTGCCGGTGCGCTGGCTCTGGGTAAAAAGCTAACGACGTGTCGCCTTCCGTTTACTAAAGCTCCGTAATTGCTCCCAGATGACAAACCAGCAAAAGCCCTGGCAAGGAAAACTCTCGAGAGTCTGAAAATGTTGACTTCTTCCACGGCTCGTAAAGATTAAAAAGCCTCACGGATATCATGAAACGAGCGAGAGGTTTTACAGCTAAATGAATAAAATGAGTCCGCGTAAAAAAGTTCAAGGCACCGAACTGAAAGTTCAGCGTTTCATTCGCGTTATCTTCGTTCTTTACTTGTTTCTCTCTCCGAGTCTCACTCGGTCCTGTTACCGGTTTGCCATCTCACTAGAGTAAGGGGGAACCTACAGGAAATAGCAACTGCAGGAAACGACGTCACTTCCTATAATCGTTCTTTAAAAAATGTACAAAGAGTAATATGCAAGCTAATCGACTTTACATAAGGGTACAGTTTGAGCACATAATGAGCACATGAACCTGGAAATAGAAGTAAATAAAGAGAATACCAACAGAAAAGCAGGGTTTGTAATAGGGAAATATTACATTCATAACATAAGGTTAGCATTCCCCCTCTTTAAATCACTTAAAAATTAATGTCATGCTATTTTCTTTTTAATAATTCGTTTTCGTGTACTCAAATTTTAATTATGTAGGTGCACACTACCAACATTGTATTTGATAAGAAGTGGGAACATTATAGAACACCTTGGAGTACTGACCATGCCATTCATCCGATCCTCCTTTGATAGTTAATTCACCCAGGCGGTTTTAGAAAGTGGAGCCCATTAATAAACTTGATAGGTGATGACGTCGACTTCTGCTTAGAGTGGTAAGCTTTTCTCGCGTCGGAGGCTGTCTATGTCGCCGTATCACCGTAATAAGAGTTTTAACGAGTCAAACGAGCACAAAACCGTCTTTAGACGAGAAATGAATGTATGCCTTTTTCATAGATGCTATAGTCATTCCAGGCTAGAAACAGCGGTCAAGCACATCACTTTAATTAAATGAAGGGTTTGGTCTGGAGAGGTCGCCGTTGCGCTTTTGACATAACCGTACCTAACAAAAGAAGAAGATGAGCGTGCGTGCGGTTCAACATCCACCAGATTTTGTGTTGAACTACGTTTCATTTGCCTCCGGTGCATTTTATTGAGGCCTAGTTGTTTCTTAAAAGCTAAGCGTAAATCTTGATGTCATAATTGTAATAAACAAAGCTAACTCGTAAATCGATCGTCTGAATTGTAGAATCAGTCATTTGTTTTTCTGATCGCCAGCTGTCAGCTGTCGTTTACACAGACCAAGTTTCAAAGGCAGAGATGTACTGTCTTTAAATACCAGGTGAATATATAATACTAATATTACATGATTGTACTCATGTTAGTAACTTAGTTTAGTTCAAATGGTTTAAATGAGTAATGAGTGTCACTGCTAGTATTCTTTGAACAGGACTGTGCAGGAGTCCGAGTGACTCGAGAATGTTACAATTTAAGCAGTTTTTCCAAATTTTTTATTTGCTTTTAAGATATATACAGTGAAACACGAGAAATTAAAAATGAAAAAACTGAACACGTTTAAACACAACAGTTTATAACTTAAAAAAAAGAAAAGAAATAGCACTTGAATACTAGTTATTTGCATGTTAGGGAATTTTAGAAAGGTCCAGTCAATTTTGAGAACTAATTAACAAATTTACACACTGTACTGGTTCATTCTTGTAGTAATATGGACAAAGTCATCAACTGCTTCTGCAAGCGTCCAGATGCTGCAGCCAGACTGATATGTTTTCCATGGTAGATTGGGCTCCATCCACTACGCCCGATAGAAGAGCTCTTAAACAGCTCGGTTGAGTAGCAGTTATCTCTACATCTACATGAACATTTGAGGTGCTTTTTACATAATAATTGCATGTTACTAACTTCTTCCTCATGCTACAGTATTTGCTCTTTCACTGCTGTTGTCTATATTAACAGAAAATATATTTTTCAAGATGAACTTTGTAGATTGGATGCCCACTTAAAAATTCTTGACATTTGCATATCATGTCTTGATTGCAGTGTATTCAGTCAGGCTGCCTGGTAGGGAGGGTCGAGCTAAAGAGCCCTTCTTCCTTAAATTCAGCAGGTAGTTGAGGAAGTTGTTGATGTGTTACTGCCGGAGCTTAAGGAGAAGCCGTTTTCCCTCTTTGGACACAGGTAGTTTACATTGGGTGAAATACTGCAAAAGAATGTTGTTTGTGACAGGAAAAATAACATACAGTTCTGGTCACAAGTTTCATTACATTCAGGCCTAAGACAATTTTCTCCACTACACATGTGTATTTTATGTTCGTACCATCTTTTTATCTGTTCATTGGAATGGAAATGGAATGGCATTCTGACAGTGAATGAAAGTGAAATAAATATCTTTAATCAGCTGTATATATTATAATTGATTTGATTAATATATTGTAAATATATACTGCTCATATAGACAAAGTTGATTTTGAGTAGAAAAAGTATGCATTGTCACCAGTTTTTGGAGCCATGACTATCGCCTTTGCTGAGCATGTGAAGAAAGTTCACAATCTTGAACAGTGCACATATTTCTCAGGAGCCTCTGCACCTTATGTAAGTGTGATGGTTGCACCGTGGTGTGTGTGTGATATTGCATCCTAGTTTGCACTTTCCGGTTCACTCTGTTGCAGTCCCCTAAGGTTTTGTTTCTGCTTGCTGTAAGTATAGAATTATTGTCTTATCCAGTCGGAAACAAGATTAAAACCCCCTAAAAGAAGCCAACTGTCAGATGAAGAATTCCTTCAGTGGATGAGCTCTATTGGAGGAACACCTCCTGAATTACTGGCCAACCCTGAAGTGCTGAAGCTGTTTCTGCCGGCCTTAAAAGCAGACCTCAATGTTGTGGAGAACTACACGTCAGTATAGTATAGTCATTGGTTTCTTATTTCAGCATTTTTCAGTTTATGTATGTTTTTATATGGAAGAACTGAATTATCTTAAATGCAGTGGTGCTCAAGAGAGGTTTTTATATTCAATTGAATAGAAACCCATATCAGAATTATTCCGAATAAAATAATATAATAAAAGGTTGATCTGAACAGAGTGATTTTGCTAGGTCTATACATCAATTTTACAGTTTGTTTTGTAAATGGTATTTGCATGTAAAAATACATGTTTGTATACAATTCACATTTTAATACCAAGAGCAAGCATGGATAGTTTGTAGGTCCTTTTATGTCCTTTAAGAAATTTCCAATGTTGGCAACCAATTTCAGGAAATAGTAGGGGGTACTGCATAGATGTTACACTTAGCTCTCGTCTTCTAGCGGTTCCTGCTTTCACCAAGTTGAGGAAACTATAAAATAAATGTGGATAAACAGATGGTGAATGACTAAATATTTTTATTTTATTGTCTTACCAATTCACTTCTCATGACTCAACAGGAGCAGCAGGCCAACAAGCCCTTTCCTTTCGTGTCCTGTCACAAAGTGCTTTGATGGCAAGGAGGGCGTTCCACTTGACTTGCAGGTATGGGTGAAGTCATGCAGAATCCCATCATAATGTAGAACATATATTTTTATAGATTTCATTTGAACATAGAGTACTAATGAAGTACTATGTTATGTCTAAAGCTGAGAATGTGATCACAATACAGCGATACATTAAACATTTGAAGCAATTTCTCACCCACCTTGTTATGTATCATCCCTTTTTACAGCATGGAAGGCTGACTAGTGGAGATTTCACTGTGCAGATGCTCCCAGGATCACATTTTCTACCCAGAAGATGCGTAATGAGAAAGTTATGCTCAACTTCCATCCTGAAGCATCTTGAGACAGCAGAGATGGACTACTTGTAAACCACCATTGCATGGACAGTTCAGGCAGAATTGTTGCTAATTTGTTTTATCAGTGATAATTCAGTGATAACGTTCCTATTTTGTCCAGAATCAAAGCGTTATTTTTGGATAGCTTGTTTTTTCTGTCTCTTTTACATTTTATGATGATCTGTGATCATTTTTGGCAATTCTTGGATTAGCATATCTCACATTAATAAGAAAGATTGTAAGGATGGCAGAGATGGCTGTTATAGGCCTTCGCGCCTTATCTGAAGGTAGCATCTGAAAGATCAGTTACAATTCGATATAATGAGTAACTGCCTTCCCTAAAAAATAGTTTAAAATGGCAGTACTCAATGCTGAATTGCAATGATACTGATCAGTGACATTCTGCATTATTTTCAAAATAATTATTTTGTGACATTAAATATAATGCAAGCTTTTTCAAGTAATAATTAAATATTTTTCAATGACTGATAATGTTCACATTGTGGGCAATGTGATTTATCTTCTTTTTGCTAATGATTGTCAGCAATGATTTTTGTCTTCTTTTGTCTTGAATGAATTTCAGTTTTTTTCATCATCTAAATAGAATTGTTTTATTTTTCAATGTGTTTACATTTTCAAAGCGTGTATTTATTATTGTATTTCCTTTCATTTTGTCCCATGAATTTGTCTATAAACTTGTTCCTCATACCTTTAATGACTAAACGTAGTTCTGGTTTTGGTCAGAGAAAAAGCACACAGAACAAAAATAAAATTTGTCTAATAAAAAATAAAGGTTGCAACAAAGGCCCTTAAATGACCATTGAAATTAATTACTTTTCTACAAACCAAACCAGGCTGTTGTCCTACTTCTTCACTCACCAAACTTATGCCATTCTTGGCACTATATTGTCATGCTACCCATCTATGCCAGAGTAGAATGACAAACTGTTTAACGTAGTCACAGTAACACACTTTAATTATTAAGGGCCTCTTTTTGTCTCTGGTTTCCAATAGTGATGAACTCCAGCTCTTTTCACTGAGCCGTTTCATTTAACTCAGTTCACAGAGCTGAATCTTCTCACCTCCAAGCTCATTGGAGCAGTTTTTAAATTTCTAAATAGGCCATTCTACGTTAACTAAAAAAGAAAGATATATAGTGCTAAGTCATTACAATACAATGACTGGAGTTAAGCTCTCACTTCCAATTTAATTTAAAAATATTATTTTTAATTTTGAATATTTCTTAAGATATTTCTTTAATACTACCATTATGACTAGGTAAATACAACTACATCTAATCCTAATATCCTCAATTCCCATTCCTTTATATATATATATATATATAAAAAACATAGACTCTCTTTCTAAAAAAATGACAAAAATATGAGAAATCTAAAGGCAACAATTCTTTTTTAGTTTTTCAAAAAATGAAATAAGAACTGAAACTTTTCAATGAAAACATCTTAACTATTTGTGTCATTGGGAGGACACTCACACAATTTGCATGCTCGACCGCGTTGCTCTTGCTTGAAAAGAGCCAATTCATAGAACCGAGTCAAAGATGGGACTCTTCTCAAAGAATCGACTCTTTCCTAACGAGCCGTCAGTGGTCTCCAGGAGACCAGGGGCTTTTCTCTGTTCACCAACCAAACACCGGCACAGAGGCGCAGCGGTGGGTAAGTCTAACTAACAGACTTAAGGTTCACACACTTATATCTATGAGTATGCAACAACAACATGCATAACAGATTAGATTTTTTCCGAATCATAATTAGATTATCATTTAATATTATGAATGATTATTTTTGAGTTTTGGAGTCTGGAATAATGCATTGTAAAGAACGTCGTTTAGAATTTTAAAGCAGGACATTGAATGTCGGGCCAACAGGTGATGTTCAACCTTTGCTGATGTTATGCCAAGTTACATACAATTTGACTCCTATAATGAAAAATACCTTTATAAATATCGAATATAAATAAGAAATACTCATATTTCCGTCAGGAATATTTTGTTAATTTATTGTTATTATTGACGTGTTATTGGAAGAGATATAAATATCAACCTTCAGTTCAGTTAGATTTTTATTCTACATGTTCAGTTTACCAAGTCAACCAATTATTATTACCATCTGCAGTGAACTGTAAATGGTGAGAACAAAATTATTACCAAATGATTACGAAGTAGGTTTGTTCATCAGGTTGAACTCCTGATCAGATTTTTTTTCTCCAGAATGTAGATTGAGACTTATAATTTGTTATTTGAAAAGGTAGAATGAAGCTGTGACTGCCTGTCTTGATAAAGTTGATTTTTACATCTTTTTTTTTAAATTAAATAAAATGTTTTATTGTTTTGTTATAATAGTTAAATATTGATTGTGTATACACAGTATAACAGTTTAACATGCCTATAACAACCAAGTTTAGTATTTAAGGAAACTTCATGAAAAGAATCTTACTGGAGAGTAAACACTTTTGACTTTACTTCATTTGTCAGTTGTATTAGATTAGAAAACATGGCCACCCTGAGCATGAAGCCAGGCTATCGCTGCAGCGTGTCAGATTGGGAGAAAAACAACAAGCAACTCTCAGAAACGGCTGAGTATAGGCGACACATATCACATGAGATTCGACAGGAGGGAAGGGCCCTGCGAAACGACACTGCTAATAAGGTAAGCAGAGAGGAATTTGGGTAGGACTAAGGGTTTGCAAAAACTAAAAAAATTTTAATTGTAATGTACTGTAATAATACAGAACACTAGTATGGTATGGAACACTAATGGATTATAGACTCACTCTTTCTCAGACGATCTGGGAAGAATATGATAGCAGCCGTCGACTAAATGACAGGATCAGTGACATCACACAGTGGAAGAAAAGGCTGGAGGCCTGTGCAGGGGAAGTGGATGCCGAAATGGATGCTCTCACACTAGTCAGTATATCTTTCATTTTTTATGACATTAAATACAGAGATATCAAATAGGACCACATGGCAAAAAAACAAAACAAAGAACATGGATTTTCTGTGAGCTTATATTTTAAATCAAAAATCCACTTTTGATTAACCCAGACACTTCACACTTTTTAGGATTTAGTGCTTTTCTGCATCTGGAGGCATATAACAGAGAACCAAACGCTAAGTTTTAATAATTTAAACATTGAATCTCTAATTAAAAAGACAAAGTAAAACATTATTTTAGATTAAATCCTTATGTCTTTAGTCAGAGTGGCAAATTTTGGCTTGGGCATTAAAATTGCAAGTCTGCTATTGCTATTACGCATATAAGTAAAAGAGGGCAGAATTTAATCAGGAATTAAAGTAGAATAATGTAAAAATCTAGCATAGATAAAATCAGGTTTGTTCACCATATAATAGACATTTTATAGACATCATAATAGACATCAGCTTTACAGCTCAAAAATCCAAAGTTAAAGAACCAAACAACAAAGGAAGTTTTTCAGCAATAAATACTATTTCCAGACCTCTCAATTCATACCCAACAAAACCTTTACTCTAACTAGCCTCTTTGTGTTAATTTCCATCTTCCTCACGTACAGTATTTCTCAACATTACAATTTACCATACATCTTTCTCAACATCCAGATTCTACCATCGTACTAAGAATATGCCTTTCAGCTTTGTGAACAAGAGGAATCTTCTGATGTAGTTTAAGTTTTGAAGATGTCTGTGTTTAGGCAAAAGAACAGACAGAGCGTGCCCTTGAAGCCACACTTCTGCCTTTAGAGGTCACTGCTGAGTGCTTGACCTTAAGAGAGGGCCGTCGGAACAGTGAGTTGGTCAGTGATCCAGTTGAAGCAGAGCTGAAGAAGGAAGTGGAAGTTATTGATAGGGCACAGCGAGTCCTACAGCAGCATATTGACCAAGCCTTTGAGCAGCTATGGTGAGTTGCTATAAATTCAGATATAACAAGAAGAAAGACATTCCGAATTCAAGAAAGGCTGAGTGCAGCATACATTAATCTCTATAAGCCTCTAATAATGAAAGGCATGTCAAGTTTGTTACAGGAAGTTCGTCACCAACTGACCGTTGACCTCCAGCACAAGATGGAGGCACTGGATGTGGACATGTCCTGCCTCTCACTGTCTGTGACCTCACCTGAGATCTCGCTGAAACCCAACCCCACCAGAATTCCTTCTAAGTAAGCTAACAACTTAGTTTAGCAGCTCTTCTTACCATGAATTTCTACTATGAAGCTGGTCACCATTTAGCCTTCTAAGTGTCTACTGCTTAAGTAATTGGACTTAAGTAATTACTTTCCTTAAATATTATTTTGACTTCTTTGTATTTCGACTGAATGCTTTCAAATTTTCGCAGCTTTCACTCATCATAACTGCAATTACTAAAAATAAATAATACATAATAAATAAGGCGAAACTTATTATTAAGGGGCGAAATCTACAGGCTTTTAAGTAACTGGCCTAAAATACTAAATCTTGAATGCATACATTTACAGCATTTAGCAGACACTCTTATCTAGAGGGACTTCCATTATCCTAATTTCATGGACAGCCTCCCTGTGAGCAACTTGGGGTTAAGGGTTTTACTCAGGGACCCAATGATGGTTGGGCTGTAGGTAGGATACAATTAATATCATATACTCTAGAATTTTTTATGGGAGACTTGTTACATTTACTGGTGTCATTTTAGCCAAGCACTGCTTCCCAGGCACTGCTAAAGCTGGCCACTGCTCCTTCACGGATGAGTTAAATGTTGTTGTGGTGTGGTGCGCTGTGCTGTGTTCACAATGACAAATAATCCCTCACTTAAATTCACTTCAACAACTTCAATTGTGATTGCAGTTTCACAACCGCCCAGCAGTGGGAGCAGTTTAGTCACCACAATATAACTCGAGCCAAGGTAGAGATGCAGGTTTCTCTGCAGCTAAGAGAGAGTATCAGTGTCACTCGAGCACAGGTAAGATGGTATGTGCAGGAAAGCTTATTAACTGTGATTAGATTTTCATTTTCAGGAACAATGAAACTTAATGTATTTGTTCTTTAACATCATGTAAATTCTTACAAATTGTCCTTTTTCCCAGGTGCACAATGAGTTAGAGGCTCAGCGCATAGCCACAGAATTTTCCTTTCGCAAGCGCACTCATCATTTGGAACAGGCTCACCAGGAGCTCCAATGGCAAATAAAAACTGTAAATACTCATCCATGGCTCCTTAATAACTCCTTGTTGTTTTTTAAGATTACACATCCTTGATGGAATAAATTTTCCATTTGTCTGTCTTTTTGTCAGACTCAGGATGAGATTAATGAGCTGGAGACAGACATCAACGGACTGGAGAGAGACCTGCAGGCTAAGATGGCTCCCTTGAAGCTGGTCCACACTCGCTTGGAGAACAGGACCAAGAGACCTGGCATGGACCTGTGTAGAGATGAGGTAACCCAGCATTAGAGCACTTCCTACCCTGCTTCCCATAAAGGTCTTTTCCAACAAATAATTTTTCAAGTTTCTTCTACTACTGTAAATGCCCAAAGTGTTTTAACACTAATGCACGTTACCCAGGTGCAGTATGGGCTTCTGGAGGAGGCTAGACAGTTGGACTCTACTATTCTGGCTCTGAAGCAGAAACTTTCTGAGGCTCAGTAAGTCATTAATTCATTAATTCATTAATTCATTTTCCGAACCTCTGTAATCCCAACTGGGGTCGCGGGGGGACCGGCAACTTTCGGGAGCAAGGCGGGGACCAGCCCTGGGCAGGCGGCAACACACCGCAGGGTGCTCAGTAAGTCAGTGCCGTCCAAATATTACCTATTATACTTAGTCTCCTACTACTTAATGTTGAGAGTTATATGAAATACAGACTATGTTAAAGGATTAATTCAGACAGAGAAACACTTCAGGGGTCTTCCCAAACTGCAGTAAAAAATAGCATGTGTCCTCCCCCTTGCCAGAGACTCTTTGCAATCCCTGCGACAGCATGAAGCCCAGATGTTGGAGGATCTGTCCCGTAAACAGGAGGCCCTGACGCTTGAGCAGCGCAGCATACAGACACGCCAGCGTTTGACATCTGCTGCTCAGAATATCTCCTCACCCCTGGCTGCTGTGCCCCTTGCCAACTCCAGCGGCAGGCACAAGCTTGACCTAGCCTAAACTGCTCATCACTGCTACACTTTATAGATACTTTATACTTTGTGTTTTGTTTGATAAATTCTATGATTTTATTCTACACAAGGAATAAGTTTTTCATTAATATGAACAGGGCTGGATAGTATTACATATCATCTACCGTGGTACAACTTCACATCTTTTATTTATAAGACATACAGAAAAAACAAAGACCTCTATTGTTAAGTTAATGGTAATTCTAATGATTTGAGACGATTAAAGTCTAGGCGTAAGGCTTTGGCTGGATTGTGTGTATGACTCTGGCTCTACCCTACCTCCAGCATTACCACAATTGTGCCCTGAGCAAGACCCTATACTCCCAGGCTGCTCTAGGCAGACTGCACCTTTAATTAGTTTCTGATAAATACTGTGAATGTAATTCCTTCTAGGGCACCTATGGAAGTTCAGCACACCTAGGTGCTAAATACTAATTTAGGTGGAAATTAGTATTAGTTAGCAATCTAGTTTAAAAAAAAAGTGAAGTCATGCCACAATAGGTAATAAACTTTACTGACCAGCCCAGTTGTGAAGCTATTCAAACTGCTTAGTGTTGATTGAGTGTTTTATAAATTCTGAGAATGATAAAGAAACATACTAATTTTAAATGATGCTGGATAAATAAAGTGGTATACTCTTATACCTGGCACTTTGCTAGACAGAAAGAGGCTACCTATAGTGGATAAAAGTTCTGCACTTTTAAGAAAACGCTGCACACACTCACACAAAACTTTGTGCTTTGCATAATCCACTTGTGACCTTAATGTCTCTAAATGAGTTTGTTTGCGTCTCACTATCTCTTGGGAAAATAAAAGAGGAAGAGGCTATTACGCAGTAAAATTTAATGCTTTGCAAATATCACAACAGTCTGCTCAATACGCTGGAGTGCATGATCTTGGTATGGATTTACATGAGTAGCTGTATGTTCAAACGATGACTTGCATGAAATATTCAGAGGTGTTGTATGTACATTGCATGTTCTATGAGGTGTTTTGCTCTTGTCTTGGTATCCAAATTTCTGCTGTATTAGATGCCACTGGAGCAACTTGATATGGACTTTTAGGTTGCAACATGCTTTTCACTTGTTGACCACTCCTTCAGGGGAGCATTACAACTGCCTGATTTGAGATATGGCAACAGACTAAAATAAACATCAGTACATATAGATTTTCCTAGACAAAACTCCAACCCCACATCACTACCTTGTTCACACAACCGTAAGCAGGTGTAATAGACATAATGTTAATTTATAATTTGCATTATCCTCAACTATCCTCCCATCACTCGCTTTGTGAGTCTTGCCCCACTTCCCTGGCAGTGCCATCAACCAGCTGGTTTTATGGCTTTATGATTTAACTCTTCGTTTTGTTGAGGGAGACCAAACTGCATGGGGCTGAATGGACACAGCTTCCTGAAAAGCTCAATTATTCTGAATCATTTCACTAAAGGGGAATGATGTGTCCTTCCAGTTGCCGTTTGCACTGAAGGCAATTACGGCAGGTCTAAGCTGCACAAATGCCATCCTGCTTCATTACTTCTGCCTGAGTGGTTAGTCTCTCCACTTCAACTTTAAACCAAGCCAAGCCCCTCAACCCACCAACCAGCCAGCTTTAAACACAGTCATACTGTACACACCCATCTATCCATTTGCCTGACATCATTTTGTTGTTTTCACTGTCACCGTGTAGAGGTCCTCAACACTGGCTTGGATTGCTTTGGGAATTTCTTTTTCTGACTCAGAGCCTTACGGAAGAAGTGTCAATCTTCAGCCTATGAAAGAAGCGTCTGTACCTATGGGGGTCAAATGGATGAGCAGTGAAGAGGAACATATAGTCCTTCAAGCATATGCTTTTCTTCAGCATTAGTAAGGATGAAGTCCTCAGTTTTTAACTGCATCTCTTTGACTGTGTTCTCTTTTACTTTCCTGATTGGACTGCCTGCTAATCTCCTCGTCTTCTTTGTCTACGTTCGCAAGGCTCGTAAACATGGCGCCACTCCCAATGTGGTCTATGCCATCAACTTATGTATCGCCAACCTGGCTCTGGTGGTCTGGATGCCTGTAAAGGCTGCAGAGACAGTTCTCGAAATCTGGATATTACCGGAGTTACTCTGCCCAATCTACAACTTCTTTCTTGTCGCCTCGCTTTATGGCAGCGGCCTGATGCTAACAGCCGTGGCCGTTGGACGCTACCTGAGCATCGCCTTCCCCATCGGCTATAAGTTTTACCGTCGGGCTCGCAACTCCTGCCTGGTTAGTGCTCTTCTTTGGGCCATTGTGCTCTTACATCTCAGCTTTGCCTTGGTGGCAGAGCATGGGGCCTACTTTGTGTCTATCCAGCTCAACATGTCCAAGTGTTTTGAGAACTTCACACGGGAGCAGCTGGATGTGCTGATTCCGCTTCGTCTGGAAATGGCAGTGGCGCTCTTTCTGGTGCCGCTGCTGCTGTCAGCCTTCTGCACACTGCGTTGCCTTGCCCTGGTTCGGCGTTCCTGCCTGTCAGCCGGCAGTAAGCGCCGCGTGCTGGCCATGGAGCTGTCGGCGCTGGTTGTGTTCATAGTGTGCTACTCGCCTTACAATGTGTCGCACATTGTCGGCTTTGTCTTGGACGAAAACGTTCCCTGGAGAAGTGAGGCTATCATCTCCAGCTGCTGCAATGTCTTCCTTGAGCCTGTGGTAATGCTGATGTTGTCCCCATCCACACCAAAGGACCTGGTGGGGAGACTGTGTGGAAAACGAGTGTTGCACCATCAAAGAGTTACAATGTCAGCCAAGAACCCTATGCAGACCGGACAAGGAGCGGCATCAGTGACTAAGAAGAAGGAGGACTCACAAGATGGCAAACCTGACAAAAACAGAAACAGATCAACAATCCAAGCAATTTAATATTTGAGGAGTAATTTAGAATTAACTTCAATGATGGACTAAGAAACTTTTCTGGAAAAATGGGATTTTCAATCATGAATGATTAGATTCACCAGCTATTTTATTAAGGACATTAAACTTAAGTATTTTAACAGTTCTCATTCACAAAGAATATATGATTTAATCTGTTGCAATTCTCAAATATGTCAGTGACACTTGATGTATTAATGCACATTTCTATTGTTAAAAGGATAATTGATGACAGCTCAGGTAATAACACAAACAGTGAATTGGGATGCATTTCACTTCTTATATGAACTAATTTTACCCCTCAACATTTTGGAGACAATATACACAGAGCACATTTCTTATACTTCATGAAAGGTATTTATTTATTAATTTATTTACATGTAATTTGATTTGTATATATGGAATAGTAATAGTTGGAAGAAACAGTTGCAACATTAACATAAAATGAGTGTATATGACGTGATTTACTTGATTTCTGCCCATGTGGCAGGGGAGTGGGAGAGAAATTATGGCACACACAGATTATAAGAGATACTGGCAAAATGACGGAGAGGCAACATGAGTGACGCATAAACAAACACATTCTTATCAGAAAGCAGAACTCAGACAGCATAAATTAGAACTCACAGGAAACGGGAATAAATAAAAGTTGTTTCATTTCATCCTATATATAACCGTCAAATATGAATGCTTTAGACTAGTGTTTCTAAAATTTAACCCAACTAAACATGAGTTCTTATGTTATATGTAAAGTTATTTGCCTAAATAATATGTATGAATTATAACACAGTTAAACTAGTCGTATGCATTTTATGATGTTCCTTTGGGTCCATAACTTAAATGCACAATCAGAGATAATTAAAACTGGTGATTTTATCAGATGTCAACAGTGTTGGGAAGGTTACTTTTAAAATGTATTCCACTACAGATTACAGATTACATGCCCCAAAATGTAGTTTGTAACATATTCCGTTAAATTACTCAATGTGAGTAACGTATTCTGAATACTTTGGATTACTTAATATATTGGTCATGCTTTTTACAACTACGTGAATGTAGCAATCACATTCTGCAAATTCTTGTTTGTTTTTCTCTAAAAATTGGCTGTTAAGCCCAAATCTCCCTGAATGGACAATATACTGTTGAGGAGCAAAGACGAAATTTACGAGTAAGAAATGCATTCCTGCCCGGGCACTGCTGGCTCTGTTGTGCTGGCTCCAGGTCCACACAGGTCCTTACATTAGAGCCTCTTATTGCGTGTTTTGTTTGGGTTTCCGGCAATGCGTGGAATTACCAAAATTAGAGAGGAGATAGCTTAACATATGAAACAGGAAAAGACCGCCGTGTAATCCATTTATTTCAACAAAGTAACTGTATTCTAATTATCACCAATTTAAACGGTAACTGTAACGGAATACAGTTACTCATATTTTGTATTCTAAATACGTAATGCCGGTACATGTATTCCGTTACTCCCCAACACTGGATGTCAACATGTTTTTGAAATTACATGGTGTAAAGCAGTGAGAATTAGCCTAAACAGTTTGTGAAGCAAGAATGTTCTGAACATTAAGATTTTGCTAGTGAGTTATTTGTAAGCTATTTCTAAACTAATTTTAACATTCTGGCAGCTAAAATGTCTTGCTGTTTTTGTTAAGTTTTACTTGATTTTTTAAACTGTATAAAAGTCACTGTTATGTTGTATTGTTTCCATTAACAAAAAATCATTTATAAATGCAGACTCACAAACGCTAAATGCACTTGCGATGTATATCAGTATAATACAAAAGATATAGTGTGCTTTAAAATTCTGGCTTATCACAAATTTTAATCAATAGAAAAACTAAATTAAAATAATTTGTCTGTCATTGAAATGTACACTGAATCTCATGTAGTCATTACTGAGTGCAGTCTCCATGAAAATCTGAAAATCTATAGAAAGAACTAACAATCTTACTGCTTATTAAATAATCCAAAATATCATATAATAATACAATTGGTATTGCCATTAAAATAGAATTAGAAAATAATAAAACCCTGGTTATCATTTACAATGATAAACCATATTGTTGTTTATTTTCTTTCACAGATTTACTTTCTTTACAAATATACACAGTTGCTTCCCGATTCAGATCATGAAAAACACACTTATTTCTCTGGACACTGGTAAAGTCCTGATTATTTTCTGCAAACATACTGGAATTTTTCCTTATAGGCATATTCTTCTTCTTCTTATTATTATTATTATTATTGACATTGAGGAAAAGTGATTATAAACTTTCATATCCATTTAAAAACATTTCAGTCACTTTTGATCATACATGGTCTATGATGATTCACATCTAATCTCATGTGCATCTCAATAAGTGACTCGCCAGAAGGAAGAAAACCTGCTGGATACTGGCTCTCAGGACCAGAATTGTCCACACCTGCGAGAAGCTCACAATATCTCGACTGAACGCTTTGTATTGGTCTGCTCATGCTGTATCTTGTGCACTCTTGGGACTTTTGTTTTACTGTTGGTGTGCTCCATTTTCACAATTTTATGGTCATGGACCTGAAACTGACAGACAAAGCCTTCAACGGTATTAGCAAAATGTTGGTACACTGAAACCACCTCCTGTTGCCTTGTTAGTGCATTAATAAGTATCATCATGATAAGAATTTTTTCTGCAAATGAATGTTTTTCAATTAACAGTATTGCCCATATGTTTAAGGACTTGCAGTATTATTGGGGTCCTTAATCTACAGAAAAAAAACCTGTTACTTATTGAACAAATCTCTCAAAACATCACTTTTTCCATAAACCTCTGGTGCAAGGACTTTGAAGTAGTCTAAAAAAAATCAAGTAAAACTCATTACAGCATGTACTTATGTGACTTGAGCATTGCATAAGCCCCATGTTTACCATCTCTGGCACGAGGGGGCAACATGATGGAACTGCCTAGTGAGTTTACAATTAAAACGTAAACATACTCAAGGAGTCCATGCTGAATGATGAGCTTGTAACTCCTTGCCTTGAAGAGGTAGCAGTAAAAAGCAAATGAGTGAGCATTTCTTGGCCTTTGAATTATTGAATTATTTGTCAGCCAAACTTTAATTCATTCATTCATTCATTCTCCTAACTGCTTAATCCCAACCGGGGTCGCAAGGCGGGGGACCGGAGCCTATCCCGGGAACTATGGGCACAAGTAAGGGACCAACCCTGAGCAGGCGCCAACACACCGCAGGACACACACACAATATCACACTTTCAGACAACGTACAGGGCCAATTTCAAGGTTTCAAGGTACTTTATTGTCATCGGTCGCTTTATACAAAGTGTGATGAGGCAGCGTTTCCCCACGACCCTGGTGCAACATATAGTAACACTGAAGATTACATTCAACAGGACAAAAGGTGCAACAAGCAACACAATACATACAGAACGAACGCAATTTAGAGTTGGCAATTAACCAATATTGCATGCTTTTGGACTGCGTGTGAAAACAAAGCTCCGGTGGAAACCCACGCAAACATGGGGGGAGCATGCAAACTCTATACAGAAAGGCCCTACGGCATCAGACCCAGGACTTTCTCGCTGTGAGGTGGCAGTGCGAACCACTGCGCCGCCCGCCAGCCAAACAAAGAATACATGTTCATTAATTGAAATGATCAATAGTGCCTCCTCATTGATCTATTTCGAACTGTCAGTACAGGTATCAATTATCAGGTACTAATTAGTTAGTCTTAGAAGACGCTGTCAGGACATTGTTAAGACTATCTCCCACCAAATGCATTAGTCATGTGCTTTGATAGGTTAGTAAAATATTAGACTTCTTCAGATTCATGTGGTACTATAAAAATATATGGAATTATTCTAGGTCTTCATTCAACATGCCATCAGAAAAGGTGCAACTACAACAGTCGTGCTGTCCACAATTGTCAGAAATCTGAATCTGAATTGAAAACACACAACTGGCATTGTGGTTCACCAACAAGTATCAATTGTGGCTAAGCACCTTTTCTGATGTCATGTTACATGAATGACCTAGAATAATACACACACACATCTATCATAACAAAAACCACATCTCATACAGGCTTAGCCATCATGCAATAATGACTTAAAACCTTTTAGCAAGGGTTTTCAAATGGTTCTGTCCCAGAGACCACTCTTCAGACTAAGTAGTAGTCTGCGGCCCACTTTGTGTCGGGGATTATTTTTTCAATTATTGTTTAGACATTTGCATTGTATTCATGAAGATCGATAAATTATCTGAACTTGTTCTGCCACCACAGACCACCGGTTGAAAATCGTGTATAATCGTGTAATGCATGTATAAATGTCTTAAGTGGTATGCATTGTCCCAATAAATTGTTACAATTTATTTTTAATTTAGTTCTTATGTCCTGAGACACCTTTAGAGTTATTTGCACAGTGTACATCATTTTTGGTTACCAGATTAGGTACCTTAATTTAAGTGGATTCAGAAAATGTAGGTGTTCTTATCTAGTCATTTGAACAGCTTTGAAAACACTGTTCTTTCACAGAGACGCTGAGTTTATATTAGAGACATTTATTGTATGGCAGTCGATTTGTGGATGCGTGTTCCTTTTTTTTTAACATCAAATACACTTTAAAACATTTTGTGGTTACATTTAAATTTGAATTGCTCATGTATTGGTTCAGAAATATCTGAACAGATATTTGATTCCAGAAAATGTATTATTAATTGCATGTATGTCTTCTCTCCAGTCATTAGCGAGAAACACACAGATGGCGGTGGCACTGATGTTTGGCGACACTGTTTATCTTCTCTTTGGGTGAGTTGTTTACTTAGGTTTATTACACACTACACATATCAACTGTGATATTTGATTTTTTTTTTTATAGAACAAAATATTATTTTATTTGTTTGGTTTTTCCCCATAGCTCTTGTGAATAAAAGGCAATAAATTTTCCTACACTCACAAGATCAAAATGATTAGACAGGCCAAGAGAAATGGCACATTTACAACATAACATATTACATTAATCAAGGGACCAGATTTTTAGGGATGTCTAGATTGATGTGTAACATTTAATGAAAATTTGAGTCATCAGGTAGTGAGGTGCTGGTTGTTGCTCTGATTGACTGGAACCTTAAACCATACAGTATATTGGTATCAGTATTAGTACACGAATACTGGGTGTGTGTGCCCTGCGGTGTGTTGGTCCCCACCTTGCGCCCCAAGTTCCCTGAGCAGGCTCAGGTCACCCCGCGACCCCAGTTGGGATTGAGTGGTTCGGATAATGAATGAATGATTGCCTGTAATTTTACTTCAACTCGAGTACGAATTAAAGAAATCTACTTCACTACTCTTACCATGACATTTTGTAACCGAGTACGCCTATAATTTGAAGAAATATCATCACCTTCTTAAAATAATGGCCTAAGTCATTCATACATTCCTTCATTCATTCATTACCTGAACGCATTACGTGGGTCGGGCTTGGGGGGGGCCACTTGGGGCCTTTTCAGGGAACTACGGGTGCAAGGTGGGGACCAACGCCGGGCAAGCGGCAACACACCACAATGCACACATTCGCCAGTTAACCTGTATTGGGTGCTTTTGGACTGTGAGAGGAAACCGGAGCTCCCGGCGGAAACCCACGCGAACACAGGGAGAGCACGCAAAAGTTCCAGGACCTAACCACTGCTAACCACCGTGCCGCCCTGACCATTTTGACGTTTAGATTCTTTGCAAAAACCAGCTCTTGATTATACTGGCCACCTCTGGTAAAATCACCAACATTTACAGTTGAACAGATCATGCGATCTTACCCCTGTAGTATAATGGCCTATGTCAAGAGTGTGAATTGAGACATTTTATTTAGAAAAACTACAAAATATGACTTTCTAAGACATTCTATTAAGAGGGTGATGATATTCAAAAGTTTGCCCTGCATTTTCTGTGTTTATGTGTAATCACACATCCCCCACCGTAGCCGTATCATTTTAGAGTGAGAGCATTTTACAACTTGACTTCACCAATAAATATTGTGTAACCCACCTAGTAATTAAAGAATACCAATGGCAGACCATAGTGGTCCAGCGTCTAGGCCCATAGGGAGGGGTTAAAGATTAAAGTGAGGACACAATTACACTGAGCCAGGAAGTAAACAATGATATGAATCGTACTGAACAAAATAATCATTTACAATTTATGCCGGAATTACTAAAGAAAACTAATAAATAAAAGCAATTGTATTTTTGTGATTCTGAATCTCTTTCAACCCTTAGGGCAAAGTTTGTCCAAAAATAAAATTGTCCCACTTTAGGGTGCACCCTCAAAGTAACAAAAGAAAATCTGTGGTAAAGTGAGGCACAATCCTACCACATCGATGGTTTAAATACTGGTGAGTCCAAGGGGAAACTGCTGTCATCAGATGCCACGTGGTTGGCTCACCGCCTTATTCTTCTTCTTCTTCTTCTTCTTCTTCAAAAAGAGAATTCTGAATCCGCTGGGCCATTCCAGTCTCCAAAAATCTGGCCTGTGTGTTAACAGGACCACTATTAAACACAGTCTATTCCACACACACAAGACTATAGTAATCCAGTTTAGTCTCAAAACATCCTAACATAATAGTAATAATTTCTTTTGAATTAAATGAAATAGATTCCCATTCATCACTATGTTATAGTATTTATTAAATTACAATTATTTTAAAGGGTTCCAATGAAGAATCAGAATCTTTAACTTTCTAACATACAATCAATGAATATAATCCAAACTATTAATCTAACATTAACGCCTGAACAACGATGCTGCAACTTAATCTCATCAGTTTATTAGTCTGAACATACATTGGTTGAGGTTAACAACTGGATGCAAGCTACAACCTAAATTAAATGGTTGTAACTCTTCTACAAGGGGAAAATAACTTTTTTTCCACTGTGCAGGCCTAGCTGGCGATTAGCCTAGCTAGCGATGGAGGGAAACATTTAACTCACCAAGACGCCAAAGAAAATAAGCTGACACAAAAGTTGGTCCCAAGGTCTTCTATCAACCGATCTCACCTTTTTTTTTTTTTTTTTGGAGATTATTTCCCAAAATAATTAACTGTTCACACATCTTCCTAATTGATCCACGCATCTCTCTTTTCACGCTGTCTCCTTCGCATTTCCCGGTTTTTCCTGGAGGTGGAGTCAACTCAACACCAATAAAAAATTGGACCCAATATAAAGCAATTTTGAGTCAATTCAAAGTAAACGAAATGCCTGGGATTTTTTTTTGTTTTTGTTTTCTTTGTCAAACAAAATATTGAATAAAACTTTTTGATTTTTCTGATGGGTTACAACCGGACTAGTAAATAACGTGCAACGTCTGTTCAATAGATATTAACGGCTAAAACGTACCTAGCGCGCTGAGTAGTTTCTGACTTTAGCTGGGTTTAAAAATGGACAACTATACCGGGGGCACAGCTGATATAAATGTAGGTAACCAGAACTAAACAATACCAAGAAGAAAAATGTCGACATCAGGTGGTGGATAGGGGGATTGCAGTGGTCATTCTGGTAGCAAGAAGGATGCATTTTAGTTCGTGCTGTAGCCTGTAATACGCAACCAAATTTTATAATCATACTATTATAGTTAGTCTTATGCTAATTAAGTGCACTTAGGCTTAAGATTTCTGTCAGATTATCAGGTGTTGCCCCTATGAAAATTCGTGTTTAGTAGGTGTCAATAAAACTGCTTAAATTCAACTGGTTCACACATGATTGGTATGTGATTGACCTCATGATTTCTATGTTCCTCAAAAGCAATTGTAGTATAATAAAAATTTATATACATTGATCATTAGGAATTTAGAGCAACGTCTTTATTTGTACTTTAACAGTTTGGAAAAGCCCAACAGCCGTATTCTTTTAATATGCCAACTCTTGTTTGCCAATAGTAACTGTCAAGAGATAAAATTCACTAAAAGGATTGCAGTTGTGTAATTAGCGAGCGCAAACACAAACACACACATCAATGCACAGAAGATTAAACACACACCTGTGATCTCAGAGACATGTTCTCTGTTAACGGATGTAGCTGGTATTATACCTGAAGAGACCCCATACATTACCAGTGGTTATGATCTTTTCCTGAGTTCTAGGAAGCTATTCTAGGAAGTTGCTGAGCAACCTTGTTTGGTTAGCTTCAGACATGTAGATTGTGCCATGGACTTATTAAATTTCCGTAGTCTGAAACATCACTACCCCATATGAAGGGGTAGCCAGTATCTCTGAGACAAAGACAACTACAGTCATTCTGTGGAAGTGGGGCAGCTACAAAATGATCATTTTGCTGATTTTTCAAGGTAACTTTTCTCTTATTTGTGATTTGTCCATGTGTAACAATTGACACAAATTTTCTATTGTTTTAATACATTTGTATCAGTCATGTATCATGCATCCTTTAAAGCTTAAAAATGTCACATTTGTAAAAATATGTGGCTGATAGCAAATTGCTTTTCCATGCAAAAAATGCAATAGAATTTGACTTAAGTTGAAACTTGAATTTTGTTCTAATGATGTGTTTTATTCATAGCTTTTCTGCCGCTCACAGACTCTTTGTGAAAGACAAATTCATCACCATGTTAGTCAGCCAGTTGCTCCTGCCAGTCTACATTTTTACCTTCCTAATCGGACTGCCAGCCAACGTCCTGGCTTTCTGGACCTTTTGCCGCAAGATCCACCGCAAACCAGCTCCCATCGACATCCTTCTACTTAACCTTACCATCTCTGACCTGATCTTCCTAGCCGTGTTGCCATTCAAAATGAAGGAGGCTTTTGATGACATGGTTTGGAAGTTGCCAGACTTCCTTTGTCCCCTCAGCAGCTTCCTTTTCTTCTCTACCATTTACACCAGCACCTTTTTCCTTACGGCAGTTAGTGTGGAACGTTACCTGGGAGTTGTTTTTCCAATTCAGTATGTCTTATATCGTCGACCGCGGTATGCAGTCATTGCGAGTGTTTTCTTCTGGCTCGTTGGAACTCTGAATCTCAGCATTGTCTACATTGTTCCACTCTTGTCTTCAGATGATGGTAATGATGATGTCCATAGACAGAATAGTAGTTTAATTCATCTACCAGAAAAAAAATGTTACAATAACTTTACAAAAGAACAACTGAATATTCTGCTTCCAGTCCGTCTGGAGCTTTTCCTGGCGCTTTTTTGTGTTCCCTTCCTCATCTGCTGCTTTTGCTACATCAACTTCATCTGGATCCTGTCCAGGCTGCCCCACATTGGTCGGCGTCGCAGGCTAAGGGCCATTGGACTGGCCGTTGGGACTCTTGTGGTGTTTGCTGTATGTTTTGGGCCTTATAATGCCTCCCATGTAGTCGGTTTCATCCGTGAAGAGAGTGAGGAATGGCGAGACCTGGCTTTGATCTCCAGCACACTCAACACCTGTCTGGATCCCATTATTTTTTACTTCTCATCAGCAACAGTACGGCGGGCAATCAGTGGTTTTGTGAAGGGACTCAGGCAGAAAATTCATGTTCTGAAGTGCAGGAAGCGTCAGTGTTGTTAGCACTGCTGAAATAATTGGCGAGATGCATTGACCTGATGACCTCAGGTGGTTAACCACAGAGATTTGTATGTTTTATATGTATAACTAAAAGATGTCTTCGCTTCTTAGTACTGTGACATATTTTGCCTGATGTTTCAAATAAAAAGTTCAAATCTGGATATTATTATTATTATTATTATTATTATTATTCATTGTAGTTGTGTAAAAGGAACAAATTATGTTAAATTATGTTTGTTAAAATAAGTATTTGTAGCATTATCTATGTGACAAACCTTTTAACATTTTGATCATTTATTTTTATTTTGCTTAGTGATCTTACAAATAAATGGTATACTTTGTCATTTTGAGCAAAATCCTTCAGCTTTACTGTTCTCTTATTGTGTTAGGAATAATAAACACTGGTGCGATCTCACATTCATAAGTTGTGCAATATGGAAATAGAACTGACATACAAACTGCACCATTATTATTATTATTATTAATATATTTTAATTTCCACATCAGTAACCCAGAATTTGGATTGAAGTGATAACTTTTCTGATCTGACTGAGCAGCTTAGGCCACATTGCTTAGGGATTGCCCTGCGCTGTTACCTCTCACTTCTGATAATGTTCTTCTAGATGGTTTGCTGTGTAACTGGTTTTAATTGGCTCTAGTCTTTGGTGTCATAAAGTATTTGTTTCTTTTATCCTCTCTGTCAGTTTGTTCTTGCTGTTATTAATAGTAGCTCTGCATCAACATTTATTCAATGAGAAATAAGTAATCAAGTGACAAATAAAAACAAACAAACAAATGATATTTATAAATAATAAACATACTCATACAAGCATGATATAGTTTATTTGAAGCTAAAACATACAAAGTACAAAAATACAGATTAACAAAAGGTTTTGCATAACAATTAGACAAAAGAAAAGATAAATACTACAACAAACAAATTCAGAATAAATAGACTCAGACTCAGAAGAAAGTTAACTCACATATAATAAATAAATAAATAAATGCTTGAGGATATTTGATCAAATCTAGCTAATACAAAAACACCTGGTCTATCATCCCCAGTGAGCAAGCCTATGGCGACAGTGGCAAGGAAAAACTCCCTGGCTGCAAGTAAAGATACGCAGGAAGAAACTTTGAGAGGAACCAGACTCACTGGTGGAACTCATCCTCTTTGAGCTGGCACAGATGATTTTTACTACCATTATAAATGAAAGATCATCAACCATTAATGTCTAGCAGGTTTTAAAAAAAAATCACAATTACATGTGTTGGTTGATATATTTAATGGGAGCCATCACTCAGCCAGGAATAGAACAGATTTTCTGGTCAGAGAAGGCTTTTTGGATTACTGCCCTCAGGTTTTTTTTTGTTTTCTCTATGACTTTCTTGGGTATATTTTCTTTGCTAGCCTGATTTTTCCAAGAGCCTCCTGTAAGCATGGGATGTTGATGATAGAAGTCTTCATATGACTTTAGAGTGTGCATCAACAAAATGTTATGGAAAAACATCTCAGGGTTCCTTATGACCTCTGAGAACAGAACAGCTCCAACAAATATGGCATCGTCTGGGGTGCTAACAATGGAGTCGACTTTGTCATGCCTTCCCATTATGTAAGCATAAAGTGTCTCACAGCATCTTGATCTGAAGGAGCATGTTGGATTTAATTTAACATATGACAAATTTCTTTCATTAAAATCTGTCATCTGAGAACAGTCTCCTGTGAACTCTGGAACAATGTAGAGATCACAGCACCGCAATCTGACCACATACTTTCCAATCTCTATTAAGTAGTCCTCTCTTGTTTGTGGATTTCTGTTTCTTAAAAGAGTATACATGTTCAGTGCATACTCCTGAAAATCCATGTTTTTGATGACAGTGGTCCCACATGGCAGAGTTACAGTTTTCAGTGGCGGTACATTGAGTTCTGTTGTTCCATGTCCTAGGTTAGCAACACGTTTGATTTCTGGAATGGCTTGGTCTTTATCCCACGAGGTGTACACTTTAGTCTTGTTTGTCAGTGCGAAGTTAGTGCAGACACCTTCGGCATCTTGGTGTGTACAAAATGTGAAAGTATCTCTCAGTCTGGGGCGCCAAAATGTCCTCTTAATCCCTTCCATATTAAATGAGATATGTATTTCCAAGTCAGATTCAGCCTTCTTATGACAGGGCTGGAACAAAAATGGCAATAAAGGTAATAATTAGTACAAATACAAATTGTAAATCATCTTTAATACCTAATACTAGTTGGTAAAGGAGGACTTACCTCCTCAGACAATGCATGATCTTCATCTCCAGCATTCTTTAGACGCAAGTAATGGTTGCGACTGTAAAACATTGTGTTAAAACATGCTTATGATGTGGATATATTATTATATAATTATCATTATATATTATTATTGAATTGTCTTAAATATTCATGTACAACTCACCCTGGCAGCACTTCAGAATGTGAAGAGTTGAACCTCTTGCGTCCTTGATGATGAAATAACAAAAACAATATCAGTGTAATGTTATATATAATTGAATTAGGATTTCCCATATGTTTGACCTAATCCTTACAAACCTTTTTTGTGACTTGCTGTTTGAAAATTCTCACGATTTGATGTCTCAGTCTTATGACAAGTCTCAGTAAAGCTGTTGTCTCTTGGACCATCATTCTGTACAGTAAGAAAGGCCTATTAAGCATGTGTACGTTGGAAGATAATTTGTATTGTTGAAATTTAAATTGATTGTTTGTGCAATTCACATTGTTAGTTTTGTTTTGCTGATTAAACCAACTACAGTTCTACAAAATGTGAAAAATAAGTTCTTTAAATTCTAAATTATATTATTTCTGATAATCATTGTGTCATGCTATGTAGAAATGATAAGCAAATATAAGAGAACATTACCTTATTCTAAAAATTCAGCTTCTTTGTGGCTAGGTGATGATTTGTCTTATGACACGCTATGAAGAATATGTAGAACTTACACTCAAATGCTGTTGTCCAACGTCAGAGGATGATGCAAAGATGTCAGCAGCATTGGTGATAGGTTCTGAGAGAGTTGTGTCATTGGTGCTGGGGAAAAGAAATGTATCGGAATGATTACTTACCAGGCAAGGTGATATAAATCTCTTCCGTTCCAGGTCAAGAAAGTGTGAAGAAAGAAAAGGACAGGCACAGGACAGTAAAATCATGATCCAAAGTGTTTTTAAAACTTCTGCATCTCTTTGAAGCTTTAAAAAACATCAGGTTTTGTGCCCAGTGGAGATTCTTATGGTATTTAAAAGGATGAAATATGTCCAAAGTTCTAACAAAAATATTGTCCTCTTCAGTTTCCCATTTTTGATCTTTTTTGTGTAAACATGGTTGATAATAGACTCCAGAACTTCACTAACGTCCTCAGTTCAATTTTATTATGTGTGTTGATCGGTCCTGTAATCCCTTTCTAGACCACCAGAGACAGGGGCAACTTCTTTCCTTTCCTGGTTTATGGTTCCTTCACACTAATGTGCTGCAACTGTGTTTGTCTGTAATTAAGTCTGTCACACCCCTTTGTCTTGGTCTCACATCTGTTGCCCAATTCTTAATTTGTAATCTTGTCCTTGCCTCCCATTCTTCCATCCAGCTGAACCATTGGTACCAGCTTGCATTGGCACCATGAAACGCAGGGTCCAGCCACCTTCATACGTGATGGATGGACTGACCCTAACCATCGGTGCAGCAAGCATTTGGGACTGCAATGGAGGTGAGGTAGGCAGAGTCCAGCAGCAGGAGGAGTGGGCTGGGGCCAGCCGCTTCTCCATCCAGGAACTGCTGGGCTACACAGAGTTGGATGAAGAGGAAGATGAGGGGATGCCTTGCTATGCATGGGGAAGTCAGTGGCAAAGGGCACCAACAATTGTGCCTGCTTCAGGGTTCACAGACACCCCCACATTGGGCCATTCTGTCACAAAGCATTTCTCCATGCTTTTGCTAGCTGGGGCACAGTTAGCAATTATGGCATGGGGAGGCTCTGCAGCCTGGAGTCAAAGGAGGGATGGTCAGTTGTGACTCTGCAGTCCCAACCTCAATGCTCCTTTGCCTCAGAAGACCCAGTCTTCCCCCTTGGTCCCCTTTGCTCACAGTCTTCCCCCTGTAGCTGTGCCCCTTTCTCCAATGCCAGTGCCTGCTCCACAGGCTCTGCCTGCTCCAAAGCCAGAGCCTCCCTCAAGAGAGCTCGGCACACTCCTGTGTCTGTCCCAAGAGCTCTGCCCGATGGATGGGCCCAGAGGATGGTGGGACCAAGGCACCCACAGTCCAAATGCCAAAGTGCATGTGAGGGCTGTTCTGAGGGGGAGCCCTCACACCCCACATTGGTCATGGGGCCATCGGGTGACATGAAGGAGGCTCCATGTCTGGCCTAGCGCTGGGCCTGCGCTTTCCCCCACCATCCCCTATAGCTGCCTCTTCATGGTCCTGGCCCTCCTGGTTCTGGTTTGCGCTGCGAAGTCACACTTTGGGGGACGGTCCTGTCATGGCTTCCCCTGCCATTTGCTCCTGCCACCCACCGGAGGGCACTCCTGTCCTGTCCTGTCTGTCTAGCGTGGTTTTTCTGCCAACGCTCTCTGTCCTGGCCCATGTTTCCTGATTGGTTATTTAGCTTAAGTATTTTTATACCTGAGTTTGCTTAGTCCTTTGTTCCTAGTTTCTTGATCTGTTTGCTTCATTGATTCATGTTTAGTTCCCGTCTCCAGTTAGTCCAGTTCTGTTGATCTACTGGTTTAGTGTTAAGTATTTTGTTTTAAATTCAATACAAGAAGCTTGCATTTGCACCATGAAACCCCGTGTCCAGCCTCCATCATGCGTGATGACCCCACACTTTTAAATTAAAAAATTACTTGACATACTTACCTTAATTTTGGTAAAAGTGTGAGGTCATAAATCAATTCAACAAACATACTGGAACAGATTATTCATGGAAGCTTGTTTTCTTTTCCAAATGGATCATATGCAATAAATTTCCTATGGATTGTATGAATCCTAAGCAATAAGTGATGCTTTTTGTCAACTTCACAGGGTCATCCTCACAATCTGTGATGGAACTGAAGTTCCAACTCAACAATTCACTTAGAGGTTCCTCTAATCCTTTAATCTTCTGAAGGGACCAAATCCAACTTCGACTGTGATTTGCATATCATCCATCAAATCATTGTGTTTTGTGGCTTCACTGCAAGGGAATAACCCCAACACAAAACCAGATGCAGTCTGAAAAGGGTTCCATTCTAATAAGGCCTGATGGAATTATATGATGTAGAAAGTTCAGAAGCAGCAGAAGTCAGGCAGTTTTTGAAGAGTTCTTCCGTGTCCAAAAACGGATAACGCTGTGAGATTAATACATATTGAATGGGTATAAAACTCACTCAATTGCATTGACTTTTTCTTGTTGAGATGAACGTCTGCTGCTCTTCTTTTGACGTCTTGACTGCATCACTAAAAAATAATTTTCCACAGAGGAGCATCACTTTGAAGGTCATTCCTTATTTTTTCCAGATCACCATGTGGAAAGTTGTCGTTACTTCATGTATTTTAATGATTACAATTAAAAAGAAAGGTACAATCTAATGTACACTATATGGACAAAAGAATTCAGACATCTGGTCACTATGCCTACAAGAATCTTAATGGCTTCCCATTTGAAATCTATAGGCATCAATATGTATTAGGTCCTCCTTCAAAGCTACAACAACTTCCACTCTTCTGGGAATGATTTTCACAAAAGTTTGGAATGGGTCTGTGGGAATTTTCGTCCATTCATCCAGAAGTGATTTCGTGAAGTCAGGCCTGATTCTCCATTCTAGTTGATGTTCTCAATCTCCATTCTAGTTGATGTCACCGCTAGCCACATGAGGTTCTTCCACACCAAACTCACCAACTAAGCCTTTATGGACATTGTGTTGAGTACTGGGGCACAGAGCTTCTGGAACCAAGTTTAGTTTGGTATCCTCCAAACTTGGTGTCATCCATCAGAGTGCCAGACTGAGAACTTCACAGAATCACATGTCCACAGCTCCAGAGTCCAGTGGCAGTAGCCCTTAATCCTCGCTGTCCAAATTCATCTGCTGAATTCACTGGGCTCTTCATAACTTCCTATTCTCATAAATGTTTGTGAATGTAGACCCAACATTTCTTGATTTTATTCACCTATGGCAATGGGTCTGAATTCCATATTTGTCCATATAGTGTATCATTAATATACCTAGACAATAGGTAAGAATGGAATTCCTTGGTTATAAAAGTCATTCAACAAGAGAAGAGTCTTTGTAAGTGTGGGAACACACCCCTTGTCTCTGTGGTCTTTCTTATATCCTTTGCATCTTGTGCAGGCTTCACTTTGGACCGTGTTGAGCCTTCTAAAAAGTAATTAAAGAATTAAAGATTTAACTCTGGGTTAAAGATTTAATATCACACAAAATTATACTATGTGAAAATAAGTCAGGCACAATATCAATCAAACATACAAATTAAACATGCAAATAAAGACACCATAATTATTAAGGCAAAATATAGGTCTAATACTCTGCATAATTCTAATAACTAACAATGATTTTAGAATAGCAGTTATTTAGATGTATAAGAGCTATCATACAGTAGATGTGGTTTCTTGAACTTCTTACCAGCACCAGTGGTGAAGTCCATTCTCTTGGATCTTTTTAGATTTAAATCCTACCAAAAAAGTGGAGAAATCACCTTGTAGTAGCTAGACAACTGCACATAAAATTAAAAAAAAAAAGTGTCTAAACATTTGATCGTATTAAAACCCTGATCATTTTTAATTAATTACGTTGATGATAAGTCAGACTTTGGTAAACAGTGCATTAAGGTTCACTGACATACCACACTGAGCCTTTATTGTATATTTACCGTATTAATGTTTTACCAGACTGGATCCGTTTGTTCATGACTCTTTATTTGCCCTGTTTGTCTGCTACTTTTGCTGTACTTTCTCTGGACTGGGATTGCAACTATTCCTGTCTGCTTTTACTGGATTTTAATAAATCTAGTTTTTTTTTATATACAAATGAGGTATTTTCTTTGCACATCAAATTAAGTTTTAAAGACAGCACAACAGAAAACACTGGTTACACATTACACATGTCCTCTTTAACCTTTTTAATATAGATATCTAAAGGAGATTTTGAAATACTTTATTGCCACTGTAAATAAAGAGTACCCACAAGTTTCATCCATCACTACAGGATTTTGCAAGAATCAAGAGTCATCAAATAATATAACTCACACTGAACATTTATTCCATAAAATAGTTTTCTTCTATAACAAGAAATACTTTTTATTTTTTAAATACTCCCATTTTAAATTTTCTAATGTAATGGAATCCTTAACACAACCTTAGATAAATTGTGTAATGCAGGAAATCCCGGTTTGCTAAAAACCCGTACGTCGTATCTTACATGCCATAGCTTTTGTTCCACAACCCTTAGGCACTTTGTATGAATTTAAAAACAAAACAGTAAAACAATCTGAAAAGGTTGTAATTTGATATTAAACATCTTGCTTTCTTAGAGTAGGTTAGTAATTAATAGCAGTTAGAATATTCAAGTATTCAACTTAGTAAGTAATTATAGTAGTAGTTGTCATTCTATTAGTTCTAATAATAACGACTGAAATGATAAGAACACCAACTACTACACTAAGCTAATATTTATTGTGGAAAGGAAATCTAAAATCATTGCTGTTAGAGTAACATAGAAGACTTTTTTATATATCATAGTTCGTATTACGGCGAGGGCTTAAGATTATGTTTCACAATACAACTACTACAAAAAGTTTACACTTTTATGCTCAAATAATTGTCTTATTCGAATATATAAACCATATATTATACATTTTTTTAAAACTAAATGAACACAAAACTAAACTTACTACTCACCATGCTTTAGACTGATTAATGGGATGTTGCCACCTTGCTAGAAAGTGACTGAAGTAATTCAGCAGAAAGAGAAATGAAACTAGACTTCAGACAACAGGAAGTTAAGCTACCATGTCACTGGCTGTACATTTCTTAATGAGTCATTAACAGACAGTTAATGTAGAAACATTAAGAAAAGAGGTTGTAACTTTGAGATGGAACTCAGGAAGGAAGCAAATTATTTTTAATGAAACTTAACAAACTTAATGAAATTGAATGTTCATGCTGTGGCAACAAGGTTAGTTCTACAATTTCCTCTTCTTTCCTTCCTTCATGCTGACAGTAGACACAAACACAGACACTGAGACACCAATAATATTTATCCAATTATTAACTGACCATTATGGGTCACATATTGCAAACACAGAAATACAGTTAGGCCCAGAAATATTTGGACAGTGACACAATTTTCAAGATTTGGGCTCTGCGTGCCACCACATTGGATTTGAAATGAAACAACTGAGATGCAATTGAAGTAGAGACTTTCAGGTTTAATGCAAGAGGTTGAACAAAAATATCCTATGAAACGTTTAGGAATTGCAACCATTTTTCTACAAAGTCTCCTCATTTCAGGGGCTCAAAAGTGATTGGACAAATTAACATTACCATAAATAAAATTTGCCCCGGTTGAGGAGACTGCAGCGGGTCGTGTTCAGGCCTGCCAATGTTATCCACTAGCACACGCAGTACAGCTAGAATAACAGATGCTAGCATTAGAATATAAGTATGGTGTGTTAAAGAAACAGTCTGAAGTCCTAAAAAGACTAGTACTATACTTACCAACCAACCGGCGTTGTTGATGCTTCATTTTGGTTACACACACACACACACACACACACAAGTGGAGTGATTAATTCACCAGTTACTGCAAATAAAATACAAATAATTTATCAAACAAATGTACATAGTGACAAAATAGAATTCAAACATTTTAAACGGTTGTGACTTACTAAGTTGGTCGGATCCTATAATTTCTGGAGCTGTATTGCATGTTTCACCTAAGAAATAAGCATGCCTGTTAAACCTGGTAAAAAAATAATAAGACAATTGAAATCAGCACGCAGCATAGATATGCAAATGGACGACTTCTTACCCATAGTGAAAGCATCCATAACAGATAGTTGTTTTTTTCACCGATGTTCTTACCACACAAAGATTGAAATGATAAATCTACAGTACCTCAGACCTCCTCTGGGTCTCTTATACATTTGTAATGATATATACCAGTCAAAAGTTTGGACACACCTTCCCATTCAATGTTTTTTCTTTATTTTCATTACTATTTACATTGTAGATTCTCACTAAAGGCATCAAAACTATGAATGAACACATATGGGATTCATAGTAAACAAAAAAGTGTGAAATAACCCAAAACATGTTTCTTGAAAATAGCCACCCTTTGATTTGATCACTGCTTTGCACACTCTCCGGATAAACAGGACCCATTCGTATTCCACAGCATCAGACACGTTTTTTAGAAAACGTGCCAAACTTTCAGGTTTTCTCTTTCTTGGAGCAAAAGTTATTTTAGAGTCCGTAACATAGCTGGAAACTGGTATAAATCAACACTCCTCTTACAATCAACAGCCATTGTTTCAGACGATGCATCCGTTCACTACAGCAGACAGCAGTCGTTGAATACGCCAGACGTTTTCACTTGGGTAGATGTTGTGAAGGGGTTTTTCTTTGCTATGGAAAGGATTCTGCCATCATCCACCACTGTTGTCTTCCTTGGACGTCCAGGCCTTTTTGAGTTCCCGAGCTCACCAGTGCACTCATTTTTCTTTAGAATGTACCAAACTGTTGATTTGGCCATTCCTAACATTTTCGCTATCTCTCTTCTTTTTTTCTGGACAAAGGATGGTCTGCTTCACTTCCATTGAGAGCTCCTTTGACCGCATGTTGTGGGTTCACAGCAACAACTTCCAAGTGCAAATGCCACACCTGGAATCAACTCCAGATCATTTACCTGCTTAATTGATGATGGATTAATGAGGGAATAGCCCAAGCAGCCCATGAAAAAGCTTCTGAGGTAATTGTCCAATTACTTTTGGTCCCTTAAAAAAGAGGCGTCTACATATCAAAGAGCTGGAATTCCTAAACCATTCCTCCAATTTGGATGTGAATACCCTCAAATTAAAGTTGAGAGTCTGCACTTTAAGCCCATATAGATTTTCTAACTGTATCTTGAATATGTTTTGGTAAACAGCTAAAATAACAATACTTGTGTCACTGTCCAAATATTTCTGGGCCTAACTGTAAGTCTCCTTAAAACCTTGTTTCAACATACATTTTAAAATACAGTATGTTACTACAAACATCAACTACTGCAAAATTGCTGTATTGTGTCATAATAATCATTATGGACAATGTATCAGTATTGTATGGTAATTTTTCTATTATTTTTAGATGATTATGTTTAGATGCATTGAATTAATTTAATGAGGAAAATGCCCAAAACAGTAAACAGTGAAAAGTAAATAAAATGAATAAATAAAAACAGTGATTTCAGTATTGAAGCTGGATTGCATGTCACGGACCACCTACAATGTCTGATCTAGACTGAAGCATCAATGCTTAATTCCAAATCAAATCAAATCAATTGATTCGATGTAATATAAGATGTGAGTAATGATTAAATTTGAAACTAAAAGACTAAAGTTGATATTAAAAACCACATTATTACATAATTCTTCAGAATGATCCTGTCCAGCAATTTAAAAAAAATATATATATGCAAAATGTAGATAGAAATCTTTAATGCATAATGAAAAATAAAAATGTATCACTGGTCTCACAATCTGGTGCATATTAAATCTGTGCTGTTTCTCCATTACTATAGACATAGTTGAAAATTAAATAATTGCAGTGACTTCAGCATTATAATATAAGTAGTCATCAGTTTTTCGTTTCTGCAAGATGTCAAATGACTTTTTCATTCAGAGGGATAACAGACACAAAAGATATGCTGGGCCTTATGTAAGAATATAAGATGTACTAGTGGTTCGCTAATTTTTGGCAAATGTGTGATACACATTTATGGGCAGTTCAAAGCAATTATCGTGACTTGCTACAAAAAAAACATAGTACATAGTAATAGTGCTTAATTAATTCCAATATACAGTTCAGTAGAAGACACTGCTCTAGAATAAACACAAATATTTGAGTCTTTAAACAAATTTCTGAATTTGCTTGCATATCCTCTTTCAATTTTATTCTACAAAGAAAAAAACAGTTATTTTGAACGAATGGATTTAGCAGTCAGGCATGACATGAGGTACATTCCTTCATCTAACTTGCCAGCCTTTTTTCTTGCATTCTATACTTAAACAGAAGAAGGAAACTTAACTAGCGGTGAATTACAGGTCAAGTCACTTTGCAGGGCAAAGGGGCAAGGATTCAACAGCCTTGGTATGCACACAGAAAAGTCCAAAGTCCAATACGAAAGACAATGCGAAGAACTGACAATTCATGAAACATGTAAATATGAAATGAGTTACATATGAATGTAACCTGTAAGTTTTCCAATGAATTTATTTGCTTCTATGGTGTTATTACACCAAACTCATTTTGCAGTCATATTTAAGGCAGGCACAGGCAGAGAAATGCTCACATAGTATTTCTTTGAAATCTGGCAGATACTTCCCCATTATTTTAATGTTGTAATGTTAGTGACACCTTGGAGGTCCAGTTATAGCACTGGACCCCTCACCAGTTAATTCAGTTTGCTCATGATACTACCTCGACCACATGATGTATTTTTTTTTTATTCATAGACTAGAAAAAAAAACATTTTTGAAAAAGACATAAAAATAGTCTTGCAGTTTCCAAAAAAATTTCCTAAGGAATTTGGACTCAGAAATCAAGACATGATAAAGCTTAAAGGCGGCAAACAGCCCTCAACTCATCATCATCACCACACAAGTGAACAGTGAAAAGCATTTAAATGGGTCAAGTCATCATGCAGGAGGTTTCCTCCCCCCAAAAAAGAGTGGCAACTGACAGATGAGATGAGCAGTTTTATGATTTGCCACAAATGGAATACAGTTTAAATTGTTGCATTATTGTGAGGCATTGTGTTCTGCATCCCAAACTACTTTTCTGCATCTCTAAGCCCTGAGCTATTTTATCAGTCTAGATTTTATATCTTGATCGATGGTAAGCCTAAACCAAAACTGACATTTGTGCACCCTGATGTATAACCACATTCCAGATTTATTAATATTATTTACCAACTTAACCTAACAAACTCCAAAAATTGACACTGACAGGCGCAAGAACAGAACAGGAGAATCGCACTAATCAACTATGACTGATCTGATAAGAATCCTCCTTTTCAACTAAGGTTTCACATCCCTGTTGTGTTTCTTTTTCCTCTGTAAGCTAATAAATAATGCTGACAACAAATCTGGTAGACAGTAAAACGTACAAAGAAAATACCATTAAACAACTTAAAGATGTTATGAGGCGTCATTGAGCTCATAATTTGAAAAACTCAAAACACAAGATAAGTCCTTTAGCAAGTGTGTTGATGTCCAGTACAGAGGAGCGGCACTGTTTCGCTGCTGCTGAAGCCAGGTCAAGCTCTTGTAGAGGAGAGAAGAGGAGATGAAGAAAGAGGTGTGCTTTTTTTCCTTTCCTTTTTTTTTTTTTTAAGTGTGACTTCGTTTTTACTACTGTCCAATAGTCTTTTTCTGGTAACGTGTTAATATCAAACCAGCATTCTTATTCTACTAAGTTACCAATCCTTTCAAGTCTGTGATGGGGTGTAAGCATGTAGTTCACTGAAGGGGGTGGGGTTTTTATCACCACACTGTTCCACACAGGTATACATGTGTGCACACGTGTCCGTATCAGTTCGTTCTATAAGTCATTGAGAAGTCGTTTCTCCACCGATTTCAAGGCCGTGCTGTTGTAGCTGGGCTCTGAGCAGTGCGTTGTCATTCTTCAGGTCTTCAATCTATGGCAAGGCAATACACATACCACATTTTAACATTGCCACACTATTAATGTCCTGTTCTAATTTAACTTTGAAAAATAATGCCCGTGTTCTCTAGTTTACTAGATGAATAAAATTACCTGTTGTCTTAGAAGCTCGTTGTCCACCTGTATTCTCTCAACTTCTTTAAAGCTTTCTTGCAGCCTCTGGTTATTTTGCCTGAGTTCTCTAATGTAGTCGCAAGCTTTAGACAGGATCCCCCCTTTACTCTGGGGAAAAATGTAACAAACGGTAAATCATAGAACACAAGGGCTTGTATTATACAATATAGTTGCTAGAAAACGTATGTGTGCACATACTGCTCCAGTTTTTGTGTTGTCCATATTGCAGTCTGGGATGATCTTAGACAATGTGACTATCCAGTTATTGATTTTGTCTCGTCGTCTTCTTTCCACTACACAAAAAAAATATATACTCCTTAAACTCTAATTCAAAATACTGATGGAATAGAAGACAATCTTGACTACATTAATGGTCACCAACCCTATTCCTAGAGCTCTACCTTCCTTACAAATGCAATTACAAACGTAATATCTCACATTTGGTTCAATCAATTGTCTTGACTGGATTTGTCTGAAACGTTTCAGCAAGGTACATCCTTCAGGATTAAGGATAGTGATTGCTGTTTTGGTGAATCACACCTTTCTAGAGGACAAGCCTGAACAGATATGCTGCCCTCTAGTGGAAAAGACAGCATTATCTAATTTTACTACTCTGACTCAGTTTACCAAAATCATTTTCTATAATAAGCACCGTTAGTTTTATATTGGGATGCACGATAATATCGGAATCATATTGGAATCAGGTGACAAATGCTTTTTTTTTTTTTAAGTTATCGGCATCAAGCCGATTACCCAAAATTTTGTGATGCATTTATTGTATGTCAGAAATGTAGAACTTGTACAAGGCATGTCTAAAGTCCAAGGTGGGATTCAATACAGCCAACGCTTTCTGTTATAAAATGTGTGGCATTACTAGGCAGTGCACATGGAGTGTCACACACGTCTTATTAGACTTGCTAAACCACTCAGGATGGGAAGTGACTTTTCTTAAAATGTTGTGCACTACTCGTGAAATGCTGCGCCCTCGCTTGACTTGACGCTGTGTTAGTAACGTCAGCGTTATGGTGCTATTTTTGTGCCAAAACTGTGAACGCGCAGTGGAACTTTGGCAAGAAAAATATCTTGTCTTTATGGGCGCAACTCTGCCTGTGCTCGCACTCAACTCCGTCTTCCTTATTTATCGGCATCACTATCGGCAGATGTAAGCATGAAAATATCAGATATCGGCAACGGGCAATAATTCCCTTATTATGCATTCCTAGTTCTATATTTAAAATGTTAAGAGTTCAGTTTGTTGATTTTTTATTTACCTTCATTGTGCTGCGCTCTCCTCCTTTCGTCACGTGGCGCTCTTGGGCCATCCATTTTCCTATTACAGCAAAGAAAGGCAGTAAAGTTAAAAGCCAGAAGCCCATCACATAGTGATAACTTTTCTACAAAGGTTAAGAATGAGGTGTTAAGAGTCTGTCCTGTGTAGTCAGGGTTGAGGTTAACACTAATAAATTCTCTTTAATCTGTTGTTTCTGGATTCTATCTAGAATCTGGATTTTGTCTAGAATTAACTTCAACCCTGTTTTCCGTTAATTAAAGAAACAATCAAATATCAACCACAATATATTCAATTTAAAAAAAAAATCCAAATACCAACATCAACCACAGGCTAGTCAAAGTGTCCCTAGTAAACAGGATCTGTCTAGAGGTTAGCGGTAGCGGAATGGGACGAAGGGGTGCAGAAGTGGTTCCTCACCAGTTTGAATTTCCACATTGAAGCATCTCGTTTTCGTCAAGGTCTCTGGAGACGGCAGGTAAGTGGGACACATTTTTGTAGCTTTTCCTTTGGAATTTTTCTCATTTACTCTCGAATATCTCAAATATCTTAAACACTCTGATTGGCTCACACTTAAGTAATGCTGTGTATGTAAACAAGTAGTCAAAACTGGGACCTTTATGCTTTTCTTGGAAATCCAATAACCAAATTAAGACATAATTAGTGAAGCGCAAAGCGTGGACAAAGCCACCAATTGTGCAAGAGGGGGTATAGGTTTACCCATGACTTATACTCACGTTGAGTAAGTGTGTGTACGTGGGGCTATAGTGCGCTGTGTGCCTGTCTGCAACACATCCGGAGGACTCATCATCACGTAAAACTGACCTGGGAGAAGAAGAATACAATTGGTGCCTGATTCGCTTAAGCAAAGCATGCTTTTTGTGCACTCCTGAAATGCTGTAAAGGTGCAACATTTCGTTCTCATATGGACCCAAGAAACCTTTCAGAAATGTAGCAATATAATAACTTTATAACAAAGTGCAATAATTAGTTTATAGATATTTATAGATATTGAGCAATGGTTAAAAGTGGAAGTGATTATGACGTTTTGCTATTTACAAAATAGCAGTACAGCAATGGTGACAGTTGTGTCTTGAAAAACAACCTTAGCAAAACTGAAACTTTGGGGGTTGGTGTGTGTCTCAACTGACCTCCAGCCGGCGTGAGGGTGGTGTCTGTGGCCGCCTGCACGGAAACAGTGGTAGCTGTGCCGTCGCTGACAGCAGTTGCAGGGAAATAGGCAAAGCGTGTCTCTCCACCCACTGTCTCTCCTGCTGGACTCCCTCCATTACTGAAAGGGTTCTGGATAACAGCCTACAATTAAGCATGAGAGAATACAATTCTTGAATACACTGAAGGAGCAATAGCACCAGACACTGCATAGCATTTTTTCTACATTTAGACACACACTCTCTTACCTGTGCAACTGCTTGCTGGGCTCCTGCAAAGGCAGCTGTGGAAACAACACTAACTGCAGCTCCTCCATCTCCAGCTGCTTCTAACTGGTCTTCCGTCACTTGGACCACACGATACGTCACCTGCAATATTGTTTTTAACGAAATAAGGAGGAGGAAAGAAAGTAGTCAGTAATTATTTACATTTACCTTCTTTTTGGGACTATTTTGGATTTGACTGTTTAATATTTCCTAACTATACTTATTACAATTATGAACCCAGTCATCTGTTGCATTTATGGCATTTGCAGTGAAAATAAATGTGCTAAACTTAATGGAAACATAAAATAATTTCACAGTGAACATGTCAACCAATCACCTGAGCCAAAAAATGGGGCAATGGATGTAGTGGATTGTGGGTTTGGATCTCAGGAACTACTGTTTGGTCCCCGAGCTAGGCCCTTAAGCCCATGCTACTCTAGGGAGACTTGCATAACCTAATATTAGCTACATTTATTTGAGCATTTTTAAATAACAATGTTAACTTCATACAAAAAACAACGTATGGTTCAAAATATTGATTTAGGCGCAGCATCAGAGCCACTGACTGCTTTGTTACTACTGACATCAGTTCTACACCACTTCAAATTCCAAGCTTTTAGTAGTACAGAACAGTACAGAAGCCATGTTTCAAGATTACACCTTCCTAACATTTTCTCCTTATGACCAAAAAGTGAAAAGCTGGGCTAACCTGCCCACCACTGTTTTCTGTGCGGAACTGATATTGGACATTGTGGTCAGCGAATACTGCAGCTTGCTGGGCACTCGCTATGGTCACTGCAGCTGGCTCTTCTGCTCCGACTCCCTCTCCTGATGGAAACACATGCACAGACGCAACATAAAAATATAGAAAACAGCCCATATATTCATTGTGTATGCACACAGCCTGTATATTCAAAGTGTATGCACACACGTTTCTTCCTTAGCTACAGCTGTCAAGCAATAACGTACGTTCTAGGGTCTGTGAACAATGTGCTTTTATATCTAGCAATGTGTTTTTATATCTACACATTTATATCTAGCACATAAATAAAATCTAGTACAAGTAATCAGATTTTTGTCCATATCATCAGAAATACATTAGAGCTTGACATATTAAAACCTACCTTCCTGCAACTGAACTACCTCCTCAGTTTCCTGTTTTTCGTGACTGGAAAAGAGTAGATAACAATGTTAGCAAATAACCTGCTACATATACACACAAATACATATTTGTAGACACACTAACCATCATACAATACTATTACTATAATCTGTGAAACTGAATTATTTCATAGATTATAGCCATGCATAACTGAACATTTGTGTATTGTTTATTATTATTATCATCATATTACATTGATATATTATGAGTATATGATATATATTATGTATTATGATTAATATTATTTGAAATAAAATGCATTATCCTAAGAGATAGTGTGACATTTATATTTTGCACTATGTATTTGGCAAATAAAGGCTCTTAAATACATATATTCGTTCTACACAATACTGTAAAAACTGGGGTGGGAGGGAATATAGAAAAAATACGGGATTACTTCTAATAAAATATAGCATAACCAATTTATTTAAATAGCTACCAATAAATGCTTAATCATTCTAGAATGACTGGGTGATTTTCATCATAGATAAAAAAAAAAATAATAATAATCTTTTTAAAAAGCTGATAAACAACTTTTACTTCTATTTAGGTCCACCGTCCTCTCTTGAGCTTTACAGAAGGACACCTTAATTCCAGGTAAACTGTTATATCGAACAGGTTTTTCTTGTATATTAGTCATTTTTATATCGATCGGCAAAAACGTCGTAGGGTTACGTTGTTGTTGTTTTTTTTAAACTCGGCTTACTTGACATTGCTGAGATGCACTATGTGTTCATATGTATGTATAACACTTTAGTCTGGATCATTTAAATATATTTATTTATTTATCCTGTTTGCTGAGCAGTTCCAACTCCGAAACGCGTCAGAGCTCTGTGTTCGACCTGCGTTGCCGCCAAACCGGGAGTTAAGAGGCCGCCTTGTCGCCTCTTTGTTATCAAACGTTTATTTCACTTTCAAAGCCCCATTAGCAGACCAACAGAGCCATTCCGGACTTGCTTATGGTGTGCGCTAAGAGAGTTCGTTTAAAATAAAAAAGTGTAACGTCGCTATTTCCCCCGGACTCGACCTTAGGAAACCGCGAACGCCGCCTGTCCTGCACTCGACCCAAAGCGCTCCGCGTTACGGTCGGTACTAACTGCCCAGAGTGCGCGCGAGCCGACCAAAACGCACAAGTGCTACCTTCACGTAAATCTCTCCAAATGTATGCAAACTAACTATTCGCGAACAACATCCAAACACATAACAATAATAAAAAAAAAGTGCATTTATCCAGTTAGCAACCCAACCCGGTCTGCAATGTAAAATACTTCAGTGCCTTAAACGAACGTTCGCAGACCATTTGCGTATTTATTAGATTTTAGAAGTTAAGCGTGAATGTGATGAGACATGTGTTCACAAACACTTCGATGTCTTTTCTGCAGCCTCAAAGCTACTGTTGTGGAACAGTAGAGAAGTAATTTATAGGCCTAAAACACGAACAATACCGACCGGAAAATCTAGCTACCTATCAGTAAAGAGTGGTTGTAGCAAAGCTAGTAAGGTTTTTTAAAAAAAGCTAAATGCGTTGCTTTTAACCGTGAACAACTGTACTAAAAAGGCTAATTTTACGCCGATAAAAATCTTAAAGATTCCCAGTGTGCTGCGTTTTTTCCTCGAGACATGCAACAAACTTTATAAAAGCAGCTGCAAAAAATAAAGTTTAAAAGAATCCTTAGTGCCCCGCTAGAAGATGGTGGCCGGGGCCTGGGAGCCATTAACGACAGCGACGAGCAAATGACGCATTCTCACCTCGTCGGGGTGTCCAAGCTCTGTTCAAGCATATCCATGAAGGTAACGATTTAAAATGTGATATTCAGCGACACTGAAAAACGGAGATGGAAGTGCTGATCACGGGGACAAACACACGGGTCATGTGAGAAAGACAGTCCAGGACACGTGAGGTACAGGCTGGGCAAGAAGTTAAAATGGAGACCGCAGCGGAGACGGAGGCTGCGCTGCTCTTTGTCGCGTTACGCGGCCGAACCACTTCCCTCCCACCCGTGAAACAGTGCGACCCGCCGGGATTTCTGCCTAGTGTTACTCTTTAAACGTCGAATTTATTGCATCTACACCAGTAATACCGACTATCGCCTCGCTTTGTACGCGTTCAGAGGTTGATCTGACTTGACCGCATCTTTTATCGAAATTTTACATCGCCTTCTTGGATTTCAAGTCATGCCGTTGACGTATCCATCCGCAAGCCTGAAGCAGCAAGAGATAGAGCCGATGCCTTAAATAAGATATGGAACGGAGTGCCGTTTTTAATGATTATAGAGGCTTCTGTGAAGTTGCAAGAATTAGCAATAAACGTCTCCCGCGTTTGGGACCGGACAAGAAATTTGCGGATGCTTGTGTTTGTTTGATACTTATGTTTTATTACTTTTAGGAGAAAAAGCTAAGTAACAAGCACTGTAGGAATCCTTGCCTGGTTTATTCCGGTTTAAAGTTGGACTGTCATCGCTCTAATGTAATCTAGCTAGCGAGCAAAAAGAGGGGAAATTATGTGTCTGTCTTCTCGGGTAGAGGAATTAGAAATAATGATGCGCTTGTTTTCCCCCCTCAGGTGACCACAGAGATCCAATCCGGGTTTTCAGTCAAACCACATGACACGGATATGAGAGATCAGTCACCGTGTTAGGCTAAAGGCGCTGTTCTTTATCTCTTTATTCTTTTTATTTTAATTTAATCATTCATGTGAAACGGTGTATGGGAACGCAGTTTGATGTGTATTCTACATTAATTAAGTCACTTTCCGCTCACATTGCAGGATCTTTTTTTTTATGTTAATTGAGCCCTTTAAAATTGTAGTATGTCTTTTATTGTAAGTGATAGTTTGTTTAAAATGTTGTCGAGGTTGTGGTGAAGAAATTAGGTTTGACAAAGCAAAAATTGTTACCTTTTATTAATTCACCAAAATATTCAGTCCAAACAGAATTGGTCAACGATCACGAGCTACAGACCAAAAAATAACTACTAGATTCAAAAGCAGTCCTTTTACCTGCTGTATTTAAAAAAGAAATTGTGGAGGGGCTTTATCCGCCCTACGCTTTCATATCAGAAAATCCTTAAAAAATAATGAGCAATGTTACACAGTTCACTGTTCCAGTTAGCCAGTTACTTCTAGCAGAACTGCTCAACAATTTTCTAATTGTCCTAGTTGCATTATCATTATCTTTTTAAAAGAGTTACTAATAAATAATGCTATTTCATTTACCTCTGAGTAGGAATAACAGATCTAACAAGATAGATTACTATTACATATGCCATTACTTATATGACACAAATTATGTGGCCTCAATGTCAGTTAAGTTTCTACATCTTAGTTACAACATTTCACACTAACTGTAGCATATTTCTCCACTGAGTTTTCATCGATTTAATGCCAGTTTTTCTCAGATGGGTTAGACAAATTAAATATGAATGGAAAATTACTGTCATCATACTGAATCATAAGCTTAGTTTGAATTCACATTTAATTTGACTAAGCAATCTCATTAAGCAAATCCACTTCAGTAGTAAAATCACAAGACAATACAGTCCTTTAAAGGAAATACATTTCATGGTATGTTATATGCAGAGGTGGGCAAAGTAGCTAACTTCACTACTTAAGTGAAAGTACGAATACCACTAGCCAAATGTTACTCCAATACAAGTGAAAGTCATACAGTCAAATTTTTATTTAAGTTAAAGTACTGAAGTACTTGTTTTTTAAAAAAAAAACTTAAGTATTAAAATTACATTTTCTTTCACCGCATTGTTGCATTATTGCCACAACAATACAATTTATCCACAGATTTGAAAGTAACGAGTAATGAGAACCTTGATAGAAATGTAGTGAAGTAAAAAGTACAGTATTTGTCTTTAAAATGTAGTGAAGTGGAAGTCATAAGTTTCCAAATAAAATGTACATAACGTTTGTCAGTGTGCTAAACTTAAACAATAAACAGAAACAAAACTGAAGTAAACACAAAATACCTTCACAAAGGGCTACACACAGGGGAGGCGCAGGCTTAAATGCATTATAATGGTGTGGAGGTGGCTTACTAGTAGGATACTCACTTATGGCCCATGAGGTCATAGGTTCAAATCCATTTCTATTCTGGTTATTCCAGGGACACTATCCATGCAATTATAAAATATGAAAATGCACTGGGCAAGCACACCATGTTTCTTGCCTCACACAATAAAATACAGGTGGTTTCAAAGTGTTCTCTTAATAAAATAAATGTGTAGCAATTATCAGCACTTAAGTATTAATACTCTGCAGTTTACTACAAATCACAAGTTACAAAAGTATTTGGTACACTTGCCAAAAGTAACATCTGCTAATGTAAACCACAACAGATAGTAAATAGTAAATTATATTATTGTTAGATAAATACAGTATATAAAAGTTAATGTTAGTGTCAAATGAAGTCATCACCACGATAATATGTATGATATGACACTATAATGATGTTTAGGATGTGTTTTTCTTCATCAAATAACAGGAGAGTTTAAATCTTCCACCCCATTCAACATTGGAGGATAAACAAACAAAATCTAGGGGTGTCATTAAATGCAGCATTAAGAGCTAAATCTAAAGAATAATTATATCACTAACTGGGTATTCGCACCCCCAGACCACTGTAACATAATCTTGGCGGGGAGAATTTTTATGATTCATGCCAAATTGCAGTTATATTTAAAATATATACTCTCCTGCCATCTTGGTGTCTGTAAGTAGTGGCTTGAAAGCAAAGCACAAAGTATTACCCATATAATTATTTTTACTTCTTTGTGTCATTTTCTCTCAGATCCAAATATATTTGCCTGGTAGAAGACCAAAATGATACTAGGATGCTGCAGTAATTTATTGTTAGGCAGCACTGCCTTAGCCTGTTAAGAGAAAAAAAATGTAATTAAATACTTTTAAATGCTTCTTTCAAAATGTTTGACATATTTTCAGTTTTAATTAAAATCCATAGTCGGTAATCATATAAATGTTGATGTTCAAACCATTACTTTTTTCCCCAAGACTTTTTGCCTTATAATAAATTCAACTTACCCCAGTTTTTGCAGTTTGCAATGCTCACTCCTTAGCCATGGCTCAAGCGTCTGCACTCCTGAGTCCGTCAGTTTGTTAAATGAAAGATCTAACTCATGAAGCTGTGAGACAGACTTCTGAAGTGCAGTTACCAGATCTTTACAGGATATGCCCGTGATGTTGCAGGAAGAAAGCCTGTTTGAAGAGGTAGTCATCAAAAGAAGAAGCAATATAAACTGGAATTTTATGAAATTGTGGAATAGCTAAATATTGTAGCTCCACGTTTACATAGATATTTGCCATTTTAATGACACCTTCACCTATAATAGGGCCATTGCTGTAGTAGTTTGGTCATTTAGTTATGTTATTTTGCTAAATTACTGATGCACAGCATCAATAATTTGGTCATTTAGTTATTTGTTGATTTGCTAAATTATTGATGCACAGCAATACTTATGGATTTAACAGTGATTTTGGCCAGTTTGAATTCTGCAACAACAGGACCCATAGAAAACAATACTTTTTGCAAGAAATGGCAAGTCTAAACCAGTTTGATGTAATTCATAAAGAAGTCTGCATACACAAAAATACCCAGATAGCATGAAGGAGAAAAGATGTATTGTGTACCTCAGAATCTCCAGTCTGCAATGTGGGCTCTTCAGCCCCATAGTGAAGATTTTCAGACCTGAGTCTCCTAAGTTGTTGTTGCTCAGATCCAGCACTCTTACAGGAGAGTTTGCAATCCGAAGTGAAGTAGCCACCGATTCACATGCGTTTACTGACAGTTTACAATCAGAGAGTCTGTGGAAACAAAAGTGGAAAATAATCTGCAGCAGGATTTTAAAGTCAACAAACTACTCTCAAATGTGTGGTGATAAAACTTTGCTTACATAGCTTTCTGTGATGCCCTGACAATAGGCAGGAGTCTATGACGACCAGACTGGTTTGTATTGTATTTCTTTAGATCAAACTCTTCCATCACTTTATCTGACATCAGTAACACAAAGGTCAAAGCTGAACACTCCTCCGGTTTCAGTTCAGAAAGTGTGTGAGTGTCCCACCTTTCAGCAATATCCTTAACCAAAGAATTGTGGTTAATTTCATTCAAGCAGTGGAAAAGGTTCATAGCCTGGTTCTCTGTTATGTTTTCCTCAGCAATTTTTTCTTCAATGAATCTGACAATTTCATCATTTTTCTGGAACTGTTTTCCTGACTTGTGTAGAAGGCCTCTTAGGAGTTTTTGACTGGACTCATCAGAAAGGCCCAATAGAAAGCGGAGAAACTGGTCAAAACGTCCATGATTGTTTTCTAAGGTCTTAACCACAGCAGTCTTAAGAACATCAGTGAATGCTGACTGCTGTGTTGTGCTTTTTGCTGGACCATGCAGGTCAAAGACATTTATGCCCTCATTTACATACATGCACAAAACATGAACCGCAGCTAAATGCTCTTGGATGCTCAGGTGTAAAAAGCAGAAGACCCTTTGTTTATATAGTCCAAATTCTTCTCTGAAGAGCTGTGTGCAAAGAGATGAGAACTCTGATGCCTCATTGATGTCAATACCACACTGTTTCAGGTCATCTTCATAAAATACAAGATTGTCATTCTGCACCCCTTGAAATGCCAATTTTGCCAAATTCAAGATCATCTCCTTGTCACTTGGTGACAGCTTGAGGTCTTCATACATGATTCTCCGATATCTTCTGTTTTTCAGACCAATTTGAATAAGCAGGAAATGTGAGTACAACTGAGTCTGATTTTCTGGAATTTTACCAACCACTGGATCCCTTAGTATTACGTCCAGGATAGTTGCTGTTATCCAGCAGAAGATTGGTATGTGACACATCATGTGCAGGACTGGTGATGATTTCACATATTTTATCATTGTGTTTGCCAGATCAGAACTAGCACACTTCTTCTGAAAGTACTCTTCTTTCTCTGGGTCACTGAACCCTCGAACTTCAGTTATGCGTTGGATATACTCAGAGGGGATTTGCCTGGTTGCAGCTGGACGAGACGTAATCCAGAGAAGAGCATTTGGTAATAGATTACCCTTTATAAGATTCGTCAGTAGCGTACTCAGTGAAGTGGTTTCCATTATATCACTGCACATTGGAACATTTTTGAAATCTAAAGACAGTCGACATTCATCAAGACCATCCAGAATAAGCAAGACTTTAATGCCATTCTCAATGTTTTCAATATGTTTGAGGTCTGGGAAGTACCTCTTCAGAAGACCCATCATACTGCAGTACTTCTCAAGGTTCAGGTCACGAAAAAATAGAGGGAGTATGAGATCAATGTCCTGATTTGTATTATTTTCTGCCCAGTCAAGGATGAATTTCTGAACAGACACTGTTTTTCCAATGCCGGCAATTCCTTTAGTTAAAACAGTTCTGATGTAGTCTGAGGGTCTCGAAGGAGCCTTAAAAATCTCTTTTAAATTGACTGGAGTTTCTTGTTTGGCATGATTCTTATAAGCTTTCTCAATTTCTCTCATTTCATGTTCTTCTTTGATTCCATCACTTCCACCCTCTGTTATATACAGCTCGGTGTAGATATCATGAAGCACTACTTGTGTCCTTGGCAATGCTAGACCTTCACGAATGTGTCTATATGTCCTGCTTAATTTTTCTTTTATTTTCTCTTGACATTTATACAGAGGATTGTCTGCAAAAACATCAACCAGTAAAGGACAATTAAAAATCTTTTACATCAATAGCAAAACTCCAAAGAATTTTATCATCCACACTGCTGGGCAAAAAAAGAAGAAGTTCTTTCACAGTTTCTATACATACTACCAGCTTCACCTGTCAGGCAGAGCAACACAATAGTGAATACTGTGCTTAATGCAAATACTTAAGACACTTTTAAGATCAGGCAGTGTCTAGCTGTATAGTCATTAAGTTCCACATTGACACACATCAAGGCCACACTTAATGGCAGAAAAATTAGTGCCACTGACTAGTTGTGGAAAGCAATCAGGCATGAACGGAACAGCACTGACGCAGCACACTGTGAAAGACTGTAAGGGAAAAACCACCCATTGCTAAACTGGACACTGGCTACAGACAAAACATATAATATTGTGAAAATATGTTACTTTTTTCACTTTTATTTGTTAAACAAGAAAAGTCATCATAAAACATGCAATAAATTGTGTTTTTTGCTCTGCAGTGTATTTCTTTAAAACCACAATTGACATGTAAAGACAAAGAGCTACCTGATGCCAACTGAAGTGCTACTTTCAGAACCTTATCTTCAGAGAAACATTCCATCATCCTCTCAACAACATGTGATGTGTTACAATCCACCTGCAATCTCTGAAAGCACTCTGGGAATTCAACGCACAGACTTTTTTTGAACCCACGGAACTCTGAGGCAGTCATGCTTCCCAGCATTTTCTCCAGTGTAGTTGGAGTGTCTGGCACATTTGGGATCTGGAATAAATGGAGGAGCATTTAATAATAACCAAAAAAGCTTTCTAACTTATTTCAGGAATGTTTCATAATCAAAAGCACCTACTAGTAAATGTTTTGGTAGCAACATCAATGAAATTTAAGACATCATCTTTATGCAGCTTAACAGGCAGTCCTTAAAATGTATAACACATTCCCATTTACCTCAATGTACTGCTTTTTATGCTCTCTGTGCTCCTGAATTGCACACTCCTTACAAATAGGAATGACATCAGTTTTACAGAACATACAAAGAGTTCTGTGATGCTGTTGACAGATTTGTAGTTCCTTGTCAGTTTCCTTAACCTCACTGTAAATGATAACAAAACTTTCAACATCCCACTCTTGAATTTTTTATTTAAGTGACATTTTCAATTGTTTTGAATCTGCAAAAGGGAATGTTTATCATATTTCTATTACAAATTGAAAGAAAACCTTGCATGCTTTGATTGATCCTCTTGATGAAAATGTGTTGGTTGAACAGTTGAGCATGCACTTTTCCTCGATAGCTCAACTTGTCTAAAATGTATTGGTGCAATTATTGAGGCTTCACTTCTCATTGACAGATCATCTTGGTTAAAATGTATTGGTGCAATGATTGAGGCATCACTCTTCATTGAAAGTTGTTCTTGGCCAAAATGTATTGGTGCAATAATTGAGGCTCCACTCTTCATTGAAAGTTGGTCTTGGCCAAAATGTATTGGTGCAATTATTGAGGCTCCACTCTTCACTGAAAGATGGTCTGGGGTCGGTGAGTCCTTTCGACTTCTGAAAAAAAGTCAATTATGTCATTCACAGTATTTATCGGAAGACTCCTATCTGAGTGACTTACAGTCCCTAATGAAACTGACAGCCTCCTTGGAGCAAATTGGGCTTAAGGGCCTTGATCAGAAACACAGCTGTGGTGGTGCTGTAATTGGGGCTTGACTAGGTTTGAATGCACATCTAGGTATTTGGTACATAGCCAAGTACAACTGGGCCAAAACCAGCAATCTTGGCCACACTGTATTTATTTTATGCATTTGGCACACAAACAGTGTTTACATTTTTTCTTTACCATACCTTTTAGCCTCAGAACCTTCCCCTAAATGGACTTGAGCAATCATTGAGCTGTCACTTTCCAAAGACATATGACTGGATGAGGGTTTTTCAGCATGATCTTTCAATGGCCTTAACAAATACTATATATATATGGTCAAAAAATAATGATAATGATAATGATATATTGTATTGTATATTTCTGTTTTATCAAAGATTTGACCATATCATACCTCTTGCCATAGACATTTTCATCTGGATCACGCTGGAGTGGCTGCATTGCTGTATTCTCTGGTGGTGGGTTGAGTGGATCTGATTCTGATTTCTCCATCTGAATGGAAAAGAGCATAAGTTACACTCCAGCCATAGTTTGGGACATTTCCTCTCCAATATATTTAGAAGTTGCAACATGTGTGTGTGGGCTCAAAAATAGATGTTGGGACCTTAAACAAAACTTAACAAGAACTGTATCTTTAAAAAGCTTAAAAACTGTGAGAAATGGACCATTCTTCTTATTCTTACAAATCTAACATTTTCCAAAGTAGCTTAATTTAGGAAAAACGTAGTAAGATCAGAAGATGTGATTCAGACAGATCTACACTCATTTTTCATCAAAAGTACATCTCAGCAAACTTTGAACGCATGTCCTCCGTCAGTCAAATCGTTTAAATTTAGGCTCCCTATATTTAGAGGTATCTTAAGAGCGCCATCTAATGCTGAATGTATTAATAAAATAAAGGAAAGAAAGGAGAAAAATCCTTTTCGACTTATTTCACATGATTATATCGGCTGGCAATTTAATTCTAAAATGGGTGTCACTATAAGTTTTTGTCGAAGTCGAATCCCGTTCTTTGTCGAAACATTTACTTACGCACAACTGCGCATCGTTCAGCAAAGAGACTTCGACGACTGTAAACATTTAAAGTGAGTACTATGTTGAGTCAGGTCAGGTGAGATGTGTCTAGTGAGAATTATTATAGTGTTACAATGTTAAAGTAAAAAGAAAGAAACACAGTATGGAATCAGGAATTTAGAGTGCGACACAGCCCTGATATTACGTAACATTTTAAAACCTGGTAAATAACAAAATGGATACCTGGCTAGTTTAACTATAATTATTTGTTGGTCACTTACGATGATCTTTCTAACTTGATCGTTTAAAGTTGTCCACGCATACGTCTTTGTTTTGCGTTGTTGTTTAGTTTCACTTTTCATTTCGCTGTCATAACACGTGACGGGGCGTATCACGAGAAGATAATAACAAGGCAACTATATACTACTACTACTACTACTACTACTACTACTACTACTACTACTACTAATAATAATAATAATAATAATAATAATAATAATAATAATAATAATAATCATAAATGACGACAGATTTCCACATCTCTGGAAATAACATTTTCAAAAACAAACAAACAAACAAAAAACTTATTTAATTAAGCATTTTAGTGGCAACATCTTTTCCTTCATTTAAATATTTGGAAAATATTGGCACCATTATGGTTAATATTTATTGAGGAGTCCCTGTCAAGAATGACAAAATTAACAAAGAGCTCTCTTTCTGTAATGTATAATCGGGATAAAGCGACTTTCAAAGGATGACAAGTAAAGTTATATGACGCATTTTCATACTCATACTAATTCAATGTGGTTTATAGATAAAATAAGAATAATTAAAAAAAAAAAAAACAGAATGAAAACTCAGAGAGAGCATAAAATAGCTAAATTGAAAGGGTAGTAATAATGCATATATGTAAAAACATGAAGTAAACTAAAAAAGTCAGTTGAAGGCAATGGACAAAAGTTTAAGTTATTAGTTTTTAACTGCAAATCTACCTATCCTGACTTGCTGGGGTAGGGCAAACTAGATTTTCATGTGCAGTTATTTCCAGAAGTGAGCAGTATAACTGCTAAATGCCATTCAGCTTGTTTAATTTCTCAAGTCACTGCCATTCTCACCACCAGAATATGATTTTTTAAGCACTCCTCCAAAACATTTCTAGGTACTTAATCTGCAGACTGAGATATACAATGTTGTTGTGCTTAGGGCACCCAAATGGCTAGCACCAAGTGGAAGTGGCAGTCATCACAGGGGAACTTGCATGGTCATAACATTAAGTCCCAACTGACCACTAAACTATTTGAACACAGCTGAAGGCCATAAGAATTGTGCATTGCAAATTCTCTTAACTCTCTTTCCATAGTATGACTAATATAACAATATATGTATTAATGTTTTTTCACATTCAAGTTGCACTTAATCATGAATCCAAAAAATAAATTACTTACACCTTTTTAAATGGGCCTCATTGTCTTCGAACTTGAATTAGAGAATACTTGTCAGTACTTAACACATATGAAAAGCATATCCTATGTTTTTCTTTAAAAATGTATAACATTTAATGTTATGGTGATATCTGATACTTTTTATGTGTGGAAAACTATGGTACAGAAAATTAGTCAAAAAACTGGATATGATATCTTATGTAGAACTTTTTATTAGCTCTTTATTTTTAAATTGAAATTCTAAAATCTAGACACCAATATATGTCTCTTGTGCCTAAAAAATAATATAATTAATATATTTGTCACGTTACAGGGAAGGAGCGGACACAAGTTGCAATAGGGTTTTGTTCTGTTCGTGTTTATTGTGCAAAAGTGGAGGGAAGGGGATCAGGAGGGATCGGGCAGAGAAACAGGCACACAAGGCAGAGACGCAGAGACAGGCTAACACATTCACTAAACACAACCCTATGGCTAACTCAGAGACAGGAATAGAAACCAGGCAGGGAACAGGGACGGAATCGACAGGGAACCAGGATCAGCACAGGGACTAGGAACAGGAACAGAGGGGACCAGAGCCAGAGCTAGGGGAAACTCGGATCAGCACAGGGACCAGGAACAGAGGGGACCAGAACCAGAGCTAGGGGCAGACAGGAACAGATCAGGGAAGCACCAACTAATCTAACTCTACACCTAAACTAATGGCTAACACTAAAGGTTCGGGGTCAAAGGGGAATGGCTAAGTCTAAAGCTAACTACACTGATGCTAATGGGTAAGGGTCGACAGGGAGTAGCTAGGTCTAAAGCTAACTATGCTAATACTAAAGGGTAAGGCTCAACGGGAGGGGCTACATCTAAAGCTAACTATGCTAAAGCAAATGCTAAAGAGTTAGGGTCAACAGGGAATGGCTACGGCTAACGCTAACACCACTAACAAAGATCACAAGACAAGGACCAACTTGAACCGGCCTCCAACCAGCCAGCAGGACTTGGGCATGGGATCAGGACAGACAAAGACAAGAGTAAAGACCAGAACTTATATAAGGAACAAACACATTAACCTAAACGAGACACTTAAGGGACAACCAGTAGATCACAGGGATTAACTAAACTAGGAAGGAGGGACAGAACACAACCAATGAGCAACCAGGATTACTAAATTAAGGGGACGTAACAAAACAATAATCACATGGCTAAATAAAGGACACTAATGACACACAAACACAGAACACATGTGAACCAGGATCCCGAGGAAAAACAGTCATTTTAGTCTCTCTGGTGGCCATCGGGGCAAACTGTCCAGGGGGAGACATGACAATATTAAAATAAACAAATATATATAGTACATTTAATTACACAGAAATTGAGAAGAGGCCAGAAATGCTAATGTCAAAATATTAAATCCATTAAAAGGATTTTTCATATTTTTTCAAAGTACAGAATACTAAATATTCATTTTTTTGTATTTTAGCAAGTGCTGAAAAGCAATCACCAAAATAAGAGCTAAATGCTATAACGTTTCGCTACGGATTTTAACAGATTATACAAAAATAATCAAATTATAATCAGCATTTAATGGCGATCTTAGAACTTAGTATTTTGATATAAATTCAGTGAATGTTTACATTGTGTTATGGTAACAAAAGTGAAACTAAAATTCCCACTGGTTTTTGGACTAACGTAGGGATTTTTTCAATCTATACTTTATATAATAAAGCAGTCAACTGTGCTTGTAAAATCTTTTAGAAGCAACATAAACACAATATTTCATCAAAATGTAACCTGTACAGCTGAAATTTCCTGAGACCTTAGAAGTCTTTTAATAAACACTGCAATGAATTTCGATATTTAAGTTGTCTTGATTAGAGATCAGACTAATGTTACTGTTAGAGAACAGAGAGTGTAGCCTTTTAACCTATGACTATAGGTTAGGCTGAGGCCTCGTTCAAAGAAAGCATGCACTTCAGCATTTTGCATTGACCACTGCATCACTGCAGTCCTTTGAATAAGCACAGCTATGGACTCCAAACAAACAAAAAAAACCCTGTAAAACCATGCACACACAAAAGCATGCACACATGTCAGAGACACAAGGGGCCAGTCCTACCCAGTTCAAGTGCATTTGTTAGCGGACAGTGATCGTGTTTAAAGGATTTTGCCTCTGTCGACAAAAACGAAAAACAAAGGTTAACTTTTTTTTGGAATTCTGCCGAGGGAGTCCCTCTGACCATTTCCCCTCTGCTTCTGAAGACCTGTGAGTCTCTTTCTCGCTTCCAAACTTAAACGTGAGAAAGGAAATACCTCAGAGAAAACAAGGTAAGTATCAAACCTTAACACATGATGTTTTTTGCTGATTTGTGAAGTGTTTTAGATATACTTTTGTACGGCACCTTTTGGATGGTAAACAAACTGAATTAACATAAATAACTGATTGAACAGTAATAGCACATGATATTCAACTCAGGGGTGGAATTTTCTCACTACCCCCCCTTACTCACTCTCTCTCTCACACATACACACACACACACAAATATGTGTTAAATTAATATTCATAAATGGATCTATCTAAATCATCTATAAATAACTGATTTTGTTATTTCTTATTTGTAAGCAAACACAGGAACCTTTGTTTTTCTTTATGACATTAAAACATTATTTTTCGCCAGCACTGTGAAGATGTACAGCTTTATGGGTGGTGGGCTATTCTGTGCCTTTGTTGGGAACATCCTCTTAGTGGTCTCTACAGCTACAGACTACTGGATGCAATACCGCCTGTCAGGCAGTTATGCTCACCAGGGTCTCTGGAGGTACTGCATGGCCAACAAATGCTACATGCAAACAGCAAGCATTGGTAAGAAGCAGCTAAATGAGAACATATAGTTGTTTTACAGCAGCTGACTATGTAAGTATTAATATGTTAGGGATTAAAATAAAGAAGAAAGACATTTTAGTTGTTCCATTGGAAGAAACGTGGCAGTGACTGTTCAGGAAGCAGCAACTCAGTTTACCTTCTAGATGGCAGCAAAACATTGTTTTTGATGTAGAAGTTTTAATTATTCTGTCTGTTTACACATTTTAATGCCATACTGTTTTTTTCCTCATAATTTTGTATTCAGAAATCCTGGAAATACTGGAAACACTTAGTCATTTACAGGATTTGATTAAATCAATGAACTAATTGGTGTTAACCTGTTTCTCTGCCCAGCATACTGGAATGCCACAAGGGCGTTCATGATCCTGTCAGGCATGGCATGCTTTGGGGGCATCATGGCAGGCATCTTGTCCTTTGCCCAGTTCTCTGCCTTTGAGAGGTTCAACCGCTCCTTTGCTGCAGGGGTCATGTTCTTCATCTCCAGTGAGTGATTAAATAAAATTCAAAAAAAGAAAATTGCTGCTAATTGTAGCATATCTAACTAAATCTTCAAGGAATATTCTAAATCAGGCTCATATTAAATTGTGTGCATAATCTTTTCGAATGGACTCCAGCTGTGTTTGTGCTCGTGGCCATGGCCATCTTCACCGGTGTAACCCTGAGCTTCCTGGGTAAGCGCTTTGGTGACTGGCGCTTCTCTTGGTCCTACATACTGGGCTGGGTGGCCATGCTAATGACCTTCTTTGCAGGTGAGCAAAAATATACTCCAAAAAATCCTTTATATTTCTTATATTTTTCCTTTCATTGTTTCTTATAATAATGCGAGTGCATTAATGATGCCACTGGTTTTAGTCTCTACGAATACATTATGGTTTACTTTTGGTTCAGTGTTATTTTTAATGATTGTTTCATGGAAATTGTTTTATGACACATGATTGTGGTAAATCTGATGAAAAGCTAAAGGGGACTTTGTCCTTTGTAATTCTGTAGAAGTTTATTTTTTGATTGCACAGTGGACTGTGAGGAGGATGTAATGCCAAACAAGAAATTGTTTATTGTTCCTTTTAAATTAGTACATTATACTGTGAATTGCAGATTTTCACTATCTGTGTGTCATATTTTGCAGGAATATTCTATATGTGTGCACACAGAATGTACGAGTCAAGAAGAGCAGTTGGACCACGCTGAGCAGGAGAGAACAAAACAGTGGACATTTTTGCCCAGTTGCTCAGAGACAGAACAGAACACAGAACTTTTCTCAGCATTTCTCAACACAAAGGGACAGGGACACATCCACTCTGATAGAAAACAGATTTTTTGCACCTGTATGCTCCTGGTTGCAGTGTTCATCTGGTCTATTTTTCAATATGTTTTTCCAGTAAAATTACAACTGAAACAAATTTGCCTATGGTCCATGTCAATTGAGTGTGTATTGAATAGGGATGTGTGCCCAAGGGTCGGTACGTATTATTTATTTTGGGCCGCGGTAATGATACGGGATATTAACGTTTTCAGTGGCCCGATCGAGGTAATACCTGATCAGTCTGTGTGTCAAAGTATTTGGGAGCTTCTTCATGCACAAAAACAGAAGAATATGCATTAAAAATGCAAAAATGACATTTTTCATGATGTAAACACGCTGTTCGTGTGTGCGTGTGAGTGCCGTTACTCGGTACAGTTCTGCTACTGTTCTGTCAAATCCTTCCCTTTATTACAGACTAAACTCATATTTTAGCTGATAACTAACCACAGCACCCAGCGCTCTACTCAAAATACAGCCATTTACTGAGATTACAGTGTTTATTCCAGAACGTGCATCCATCGCTTTATTGTGATGCGGCTGTGAGTGGTGCACGGGGGATTGTGGGAAATATAGTTCCTCCCAGAAATACCAAAAAGCAGCTCATTTTATAGGCCAAAATGAGTCCAGATTGCGTCAAAATGACCTAAACCTTCAGTGTTTCTTTATTTTCAATTGACCAGATTGATCAAATTTCTTTAGAACATAGAAAAAAATACTGATAAATGCATTTTTTTTTATCGTACCTATTGATTACTCCCTAACAAAAGTTCAGTAAAAATGCCAAAAACCGTTACATTCCTAGTATTGACATTGTGTGTACTGACGACATTTTAGATCTACACATATCAATAATGAGAGGACAACTTGCAGAATTTTCTGGTCAGCTGTCACATAATTTTACAAAGGTCGCAAGTTACAAGTCAAGATGTGAAGATTGAAGTTGTGTTAAAGTTGGTTTTAAGCAGCCTCATTTTAAATAGTGAAATTCTACATTCTGTTCAATCTTTGAAATCTCTTCTGCTTTCCAACAATACTCACTCTGCAACAACAACAAAAAAATCCTGTTGGCCCACATCTCGTGACTAAATATTAAATGTGAGTGTGATTGCTCAAAAAGATTGACATTTCCAGCCGTGACAAATAAGGCCATGTAAAAGTATGTCCAACAGCCACAAATGGAAAAAGTGAACCTCCAAGTAACCTCTTCCTCTTTTAACACTCACCCACCTCTTTAACCACTTGTGTCGGTAAATAAATAAAATCTAGGTTTGTAGGGAGCTGTAAATTAGCTTTAGAGCTGTTATGAATAAAACAATAAAATAAAAAAAACTTGTTTATGCACAAATTGTACTCAAAAAAAGTGAAGAAAAGGCCAAGTTAAATTTGAATATATTTTCTTAAATTGCATCCATACCGTCAGTGACTCAGAGAACACACTCTTAGTAACTTATTTTCATTTTAGATCATTATCATTACGGAGCTATAAAACATCCACATTCATAATGTTGATCATTTCCCTTGTACCACTGCAGTCATAGTAGTGACAAAGATGAAGATTACTTAGAAGAAGTTGCCAGTAAAGCAGTAGTGTGGTTTACCATTCTGCCATAGCCATCAACCACTTCCTTTTAATGGGTGACAGTGAGCTCAAAGACATTGGCAGTTTTGCAGATGGTTTTTTGGGTTAATCTAACAGATTAACTGCATTTGAATTTACAGTTGCTCACAGTTCATCCATTAAAGAAACAGAATTGTAGATACTGATTAACCTTTTAATACTGTGCATGCCTAGGCATGTGTTGTATGTTGTATAAAATTGTATACAGTTCCAAACAAGTAACTTTGAAGTAACTTAACAATATAAAACGTCAACACTACATATGGTCTTATCATCATTAAAACAGTTTAATATTGTAACTGCAGATTCTTTTAAACTAATGTAACCAGCACACTAAACAGTAGATCTAAATTCTGAGCAAATAAGCTCAAAAACAAAACAAAAAAGTATACTTTGACAATATTTTACACATTTTTGTGTTGATTTGCTAATTTTAAAAAAGAAAGTAAATGATAAGCAACCATGTATGTCTTTTTATTTTTGTTAATGTATTTGACGTTAAAAACGTATGTCAAGCTAAGGTGAAATGAAACTCTTCACTTTACTCAGTAGCAAAGGAGACTTTAAAATAAATGTGTACATATATCTAAAAAAAAGATGTGGTGTTGACATTTTACTTAGTTCAAGAAACACACAAGGAAGAAAAAGACTCTGAGCAGTACATATGGACTTTTTCCTATAAGACCACAAGCCAAAAATGATCAAATAATAAGCAAGAAGACTCATGAAGGAGGGCTGTTATGTAGGTTATAAAATTAATTATTGCTCACCTTTTTTTCTTGCATTCCTTTTGTTGGACAATTTTGTGAATTCAAATGATAAAATAAACAGATCACATTTTTTTCATCATCATTTATTATCCATAGTTTAAGATTAATTTAGACTTTTTAAATTAGAATTCTCTTCTTTCTTACTGATCAGTAAGACAAAACATGAATAATAGAAAACATTAAATGATAGAATTATGAATGAAATAAAACAATAAAAAAAGTTTGAATGATCACAGCATGTTATACATTCATTAAGTTTTAGTCTTTTAAGTATACAGCCAGTATTTTGAGCCTATTTTACAAGAATGGAGAAATGTAAGAATGAAATAGAAGAATAGTGAAATACAAAATGCAGAAAATTCTAAAACAAATTCAAGAAAACAACTTGCTGAGTTGAGTTATTTGTTCAAATGTACAATTTATAACACCATAGAGATCTACCTCAAGTTCAACTGTAGTCTTATCTACTCCAGTACTATTTTTCAGTTATAAAAGTACAATGTGGAAAGTGATAAATAGCTAGAAGAGAGTTTTAAAGAGCATTAAGTCTGCTGAATCTGCATTTATTGTGATTAGCTTTGTTGTGTTATCTTTTAACCTGCTCCAGGTACTCTCATCCATTTTGAGTTCCCTGTGTCTGTGAAGTCTGTCCTTCCCAGTCTTCCACAAGAGCTCTACGGTAAATTGTCGACAGACTTTGACTAAATCGTTGTCTCATATCCACCCCCATACAAAAGTAAAGGAGTGGATTAATACAGCTGTTAAAATAGGCTATGCTTTTAGCTATGGGCAGGCCGAATTTTACAGCTTGGCTCTTTTTATCCACCAACTTGGCCAGAAGGAGACAGTGATAAGGTCCCCAACAGATAAAGAAGGCACATACCAGAGATATAAGAATAGTGAGCGGTCGTGATTTGTGCGAGATTTGTGTTCGCCGTATGCCTAATGCTGTTAGTCCATAGCATGTAACAATGATCAGAAATGGCAATAAAAAACCACACAAGAAACGAATGCTGTACAAGGCCACATTTGCATTAACATCACCATCTGTTACTTTCACCTGGGGAAGTAAGAAAAAGGGGGGCATTTAGAGAATATTTAATTGAATTCAGAAATCAAGCCCATTACAGCAGCTGTATTACGTGAACAAGTTGACAATCTAAAACAAGAATCTTATTTCTGAATTTTATTGATCAGTTTCTGGTAATGAGAATTCAAAAGAGAGAATTACTTACGTCGGTGGAACATTTGCTCAGGTTGTTGCTTTTGCTAATATAGACCTGCCTGTAAACATAATATGGTGCACTGAAGATCACAGCCACAATCCAAACTGCCAAGCTGACAAATTGTGCAGCACGCACTGTTCGTCTGTTTCTGGTGAATACTGGCCTCCACACACAAAGCGCTCTGTCCACACTGATAACTGCCAGAAGGAAAACACTGCAGAACATGTTGGCATATTTAAAGAACCCATTGAACTTGCAGATGAAGACTCCAAAGGTCCAGTGGTCATAGAAGAGCTTCTTAATTGTGGAAGTAACACGGGTTAGGCAAAATATCAAATCTGCCACAGCCAGATTGACAAGCCACACATTGGTAACACTAGCCTTTAGACGGTATCCGGCCATCCAGATTACCACAGAGTTCCCAGTGGTACCCAGGACAATGATGATGGTGTAAAGGACAATAGTCATGTTGTCCATAATAGCATCAATGTCTACTGTTGTTTTGTCATTTCCAGCAGACATGCTGTCTTGGAGGAGAGTAGCATTCATCATTCTGCAAAGTCAAAAAAAATTTTTTTCTCAATATATGAAAAAATGAGCAAATGAGCAATGTCTGGATGCTCTAATTATTGTGAAACACAGACAGATACAGAATCTATATCAAGGCCTTTGATTTGTTTGTGTCAGACCTTTTTTAACAAGAATGTACAGTAACTCTTGCACAAAAAATATGAAAGAATTCAAGTGAATTTAGGTGGATATCTAGCCAAAACGTTTATCTTTTAACTAAAATGATTTTTACTACTAAAAGTTAGACACAGTGAAGAAGAACAATTAATGCTTAATTAATGCTTATGAAGTTACTTAGCATAGTTCAAATATTTTAAACAATGAATATAAATCTTCAAAAGACCCACTTCATAGTACCCACTGCATGTCAGTGTAGGAATTCAGTTGAGTCACATGAGTCTACTTCCCCATAGTTATTCATCTGTTTCCAAATGTGTCTTCGAAAGAAAGGTCAAGTGTTTTGTACAAAAATTGACCTTCTCTGGCACTGGGATTAAATTAAGAGTTCTCCGTAAGAGAAGACTAAGAAAGTTTTAACAAGAGTTTTAAATGTGTTGTACAGAAGCGGAAACATGTAAGACCAGACCGAGATCTCATGTTTCATACATGTATAAGGTGACCCTGCTTACAAATATATGTTTTACTACTCTTATAGTTAAAGACTGAAGCCATTCTGCTGGCATTCATATTTTGATGAACCATTATTCATTTGTGGTCAGTGACTTTAAGAACAAATAAGTAACAATGATGTGCAAAACATGATGACAATGTGAGAAGGAGATAGATAAGGTTGGCACATCAGCATAAGTGCAATGGTAGACGGCAGTTTTAAACTTAGTCAACAAGTCATGTCAATTTCAGAAAAACACAATATGCTCATGTAAGAAACACTAGATGGTGATTTAGATACTTATGGCCAAAGTTGCTTATGGACAAAATTGTGTCACTTACATAGACTTGGATGTATATTATGCCTATTCATATCATTCTGGCATTACCAACATTGGGTCCCTGAGCAAGACCCTTAACCCTAAGTTGCTCTCAGGGGAACTGTGCCTGAAGTTAGGAAGCGAAAGTCGCTCTAGATAAGAGTGCCTGCTAAATGCTGTTAATGTAAATGTAAATGCATTCTGTTATGTTACAAATAGTTGTAAATCATCTACTTACCTTAATTAAGGCGATCCTTTGTTGTCCAACCAATTTAGTCAAATATGTTACTGTGCTTTCTAAGTATAATATGATCAAATTATATTTAGTTTCTAGAGTAAAAATATCTGCATATGGTGACACATTCTTAACCTTGCTTGCACGCTCTTCCCTTTTTCTATGGTTTCTTTTTTCTGTCTGACCTCTGATGTGTCTTCAGCCAAGTAAAATGAAGACAAAAAGGAAATGGGAGGTGTTACACTCATACACACACATACTGAAACAGACCAATTTAGACATTATGCAGGCAAATGAATTACGGTGCAAAATCTGTTTAGAATCTAATTCTGATGTGTTTATTTATTTACCTTGTGATTTTAAATATGCTTTTGACATTTGGTTAGTTCACAGTTTTATATTTCCCAATTGTTCTTGGATTATTTTTATAAAAGTTCATTGGTTTCAGAGAAGCACAGCCTATAGCTACTGTATGTTGAGGGGAAAAATCAGCCTTGATATCTTGCTAAGAACCTTCATCTACACAAACACCCCAGTCTGACACCTATCCATGGTAGAGTAAAAATGTGCACAATTTCTTGTAAGACCAAACTCATGCACTACATCACCAAGGCCAAAGATAAGATTGGGTTGAGTACTGTTAGGTCATATTAAAAATTTAGCATTACCTTATAGTAGCGTTGATACTGGCCCACTTGCTATTGGCCCGTGATGCAATGCACAACTTAAGGCTTAACATTATATCTATTTTTAATTGCATTTTATTAGATGCAGAATTTTCAGAAGCAGTCATACACAACAGATGTTGCGGTTGTATTATCCATTCTCAAAGAATTTCAGTGAGTCTTTGCTCACAGCATTACATGCCATTAGTTGAGCAATTACAAACTAAGCTTATTTTAAGGCCTAATTTTCACTCCCCCTTTCTTTAAGAACATGTGCATGGGACTTCTGTACTTCTAATATGCCTGAACTGCAAAATTGCATGCTGGTAAATAGATTTTTATCTGCTTTGTAGTACTAACAGTGCATGTTTGGACTGTTCATTGTGCCTTTCATTACTGCAATCTCAGAAAGACTATATAACTGAATTTTCAAGTGGTGGTACACTTCAGGTCAAGAATTGCTTGCATTGCTGGTACATTCGTTATGTCTTATTGTTACAGTGATCTGTGAAGTATTATTTCTTTTTCCTACATATTTCCCTTCGTACTCAAAGATAGCTTCCATCTTCTAGCAATGTTCTACTTCTGAGTCTGCATATGTGCAAAGATGTGTAATTATTGGAAACTCTAGACAAGGGCATGTTCCCATATGAGCCAACAAAATGAATTGTTGCATGTCATGAACAGCATTTGTACTATAGCATAGTAATATAGAACTGACTTAATTATTTAGCATTAGATTGGAGCCACAATAAAAGTGAATTATGTCACTGGTAGACGCATAACTGAGCAAGGTCTCTTTATCGAGCACTGTCCATGTTTCGGTGTATTTGATTACAGTGTGGTGTACATATAACAGATGCAGGGAGCTCAGACCCAGGACCTCTTAAACTAAAAGGAAAAGTGACCTCAGAATAATTCTATCCACTGTTAGGTCAAGTGTCAAAACACAGAACTGACCATGTGGGCACTTGCCATAAGACAACTTAATCTGGCCCCATCGAGTGGCTGTTCTTTTACTTGCAGAAATTGGTTGAATGGTTCTGAGCATGAGTCTATTTTACTATTTTACATTTTCTTTTCTCTGAATTAAAAAGTAAAATTGTTTGGTTAAGTGGTTTCACTGTGGAAACGCTGTATGTGGAAACACATCAGTCTATTTTAATTCTACCATCAAGCAGTTGGTGGCATAACGGTAGGGTGTTCGCCCCGTGATCTGAAGGTCCAGACTTTGAATCCAGGACTGCTAAAGTTACCACTGAGGTACTCATGAGCAAGGTACCGTCCCCAAGCACTGCTCCCCGGAGGCTGCCCTTGTCAGCTGCCTACTGCTCCTTCACGGACGGGTTAAATACAGAGGTCACATTTTGTTGTGGTGCACTGTGTGCTGTGCTGTGGTGTGTTCACGATGACAAATAATCACTCACTTTTACGTTCAAGCTGTTTATGGGGAACCCTTTGAGGAACCCACAAAAGCTCTCCTGCATCTCTATGCTCTTTTTTGCTTTTCTAATGCCCATCTATTTGGAGAATTTCAGATGAAATATAACTAGGTAATTTTTATTGAGAAAACTGAAAGCTGGTCACGAACAATACTAATCACAATATTCTCATTCTAATGAGTACCTATTTCTGCCAATTACCTTGAAAGTGACCTTTTTCTTTTTATTAGCATTCTTTTTTTCTGTTTGTCTGTATGATTTTGCCTTTACATTCATAGTACAAAACTTCACATGAGCAGTGTTGGCGCAGGGACATATTGAATCCCCAAATATTTACCATTATGAAAAGTTTTTCATCTCCTTACGATGGTCTTTCAGTTATTTATGTGGACTTGCTACATAAAAATTGAGGACTGCACAGCAGACACATTCACTCTTCCCTGTTTCTTAGCTATGAATAGACAGACAAGTTTCCAAACAGCAGTTGCAGCTTGTAAATCAGGAAGCACAATATTTTAACATCAGGGTTTAGGTTAGGCAGTGAACATTTTGAACGTATGTTATTCAATGAACGTTATTGCAATGAAATGACACACTTGTCCAGTTCATGCATTAAAAGGTTTGTCTGATGTCAGCAGGTCTCCTGATGCTGAAATTGCATTAACAATAAACTCCTGCTAAGAACGAATGTGTAGAAAAATTGCACAAATCATGTGTAGCACTTTAGTTTACAAACTTTGTGTAATGTTTAATGATGTTCTGATGGTAACATTTACACTGTCAAAATAGCATACCTGTTGTTTTATAAGTGGTATGACGTTCTGATGGCTACATTTACACTGTCAGAATAGCATACCTGTTGTTTTATAAGTGGTATGACGTTCTGATGGCTACATTTACACTGTCAGAATAGCATACCTGTTGTTTTACAAATGGTATGATGTTCTGATAGTTACATTTACTCTAACAGACGAAAATAGTCTTAGGTAAGTTTATATTTTATGTAGAACTACCTAACAGCAGTGTTAAGATACTGTCAGTCAATACCTTTCCAAAAACTATAACAAAATATAAAAACTCGTTTACGAACAAAAAATCCAAGTTTTAATGAATGTGAATTTCAAATGGGAACTGTGATACACTATGTACAAATAAAAACATTAAATACAAATAACAAATAGTAAATAAAATGTAAATGAATTAAATATTTAACTTTTTACAACTAAAAATGTCAACTGTGAACTCTGTTGCAGAGGTACACTCCACATGGGTGCACCTAAAACAGAAGTCACACTGTACCCTGAAAGTGGGGAAAACACACTAAAAAAGCAAATATATGAATATGCATAATGTAGTCAAATGTAAGCATTTCAATGTGTTAGTGTATAGCTAATCTTTGTATTTTTACCATCTCCATAAGGCTTTTGTCAGCATCAGATTCCAACATGTTGCAGGAAACGCAGTAATTGTCCACGCTGGAATCTGGAATAAAAACAAAGATTGTATTTTTAAATTAGAGGTACAGTATTTGCTGCACGGCTTGGTATTCACTTTACTTGGATATATTCACAGTAGGCACAGTACTCAGAATAAGCATAAATTATTCCAGATATACTTTAGAATAGTTACCTCGGCATTTCAAAAGAGTGGTTGCAATCTGAAGTCTTGCAAATGAGATCTCTTCTGAGCTGCTCTCAACCTCACTGATGTTCCTGCCTTTCAAATAATTTTCTGCAAACTATGTAAAGTGAGCGTTAGAGTTAAGACAAATGCTTTCACCTCAGCTGCATAAATAATTATTTTATACCTTCAAAATTAAGACACCAAAGCTAGAGCCATCCTGCTGCACTTTGTGTGGTACGGTCTGTGTTCTCCACTGCCCTTCTTTGGAAGTTCTTGTCTTCAAAAAATATCTGTGCAGGTGCCAAAATAACTGGTTCAGCAATAAGTATTACAAACTTCAAAAAGTACTACAGTACACACAATACAAACAATAATTCCACGGTTAACACTACCTCCAATTACGGAGAATTTTTCTTTCAAAATGTGTTTCATTTCCGAGGGGGTCAATCACAGTGATTGTTTTTTCATCCATCCTGACAATCTGTTGGAATTTTACAGAAACAATTAGTGTGTGTACAATACAACAATGTAAATGTAATATTTTTATATAATGTAATACATTTTGTTATATAAATCCAGGATTTAAAAAAGAAGTACCACCAAAATCCAATGACCTCCAACATTTATAGGGCAAATCCAAGTTGAAGAGTCAGGTAACATCATCTTTAAAAAGAGAGCAGCAGAGAGTACTTCAACCTCAACTCATATTTAAAATTAAGGAGCACAATATAGCAAGTTAGTGTGCAGTTACCTTTCGAACGGCTCTGAACTGACCAAGATGAAAGACAGATGTTCCTACTACTGCATCCAACTTATGCACAGGTGTCTGTAACAGTATGTTATTATTGAAAAATAATAAGATAAGACAAAACTACAAGTAAAATATAAAAAAAATGTCATTTATTAAGATACTTGATCTATTTACCGTGTTTGATTTCAGGATACAATGAAGGTACACATCAATGATCTGTTTAAATCAAAGAACAATTGTCAGTGCATTTCAAGTCAATTAAATACGCAATGAAACAACTTAAAGATACTTTTACCTCATCTGACAGCCAGCCATATCCAGAAAGCGTTCTAAATGAAGTGTCATACAGTTTGTATGGTCCAACAATTGCTTCAACTTGCTCTGAATCTTTTGAGGACCACAGTTTGTGGACTGCAACACAGAACACATAAATTTAGTCTGGCGAATAATTAGAACAGAAATATATTTTCTTTGTTCTCAGTAACGAACATATTCACATATGACCAGGAACGGGTCATGGTGCAAACATACAATTAAATGACCAACGTGTCAGTACACATAACCAACAGGTCATATAACACAGACATGCAACCAAATGACCAACGCGTCATATAAAACAGACATGCAACCAAATGACAAACAGGTCAGCACACATGACCAACAAGTCATTTAACACAAACATGCAACCAAATGACCAACCGGTCGGAACCCACGACCAACCGGTCAAATAATGCACACCAATATTTCAGATACTATGGCACCTTGCTCTTGAACACTACTCCAAGATGATGAGGTCTTTGGACTGGACTGCAGAGGGATCTTTGGACTGGACTGCGACCTGTTTGGACTGGACTGGGGAGCGCTCTTTGGACTGGACTGGGAAGGGATCTTTGGACTGGACTCCGGAGGGATCTTTGGACTGGACTGCAGAGGGATCTTTGGACTGGACTGCAGAGGGATCTTTGGACTGGACTGCGGAGGAATCTTTGGCCTGGACTGCGGAGGGATCTTTGGACTGGACTGCAGAGGGCTGTTTGGACTGGACTGCGGAGGGATCTTTGGATTGGACTGCAGTCTTATTTCAATCTCCTCAGCATGGTCTTCAGCCTTAGTCAGCTGAATTTTCTCAGGATCCCCAACAAAAGTAATTACTGACTTTGTGTGAATATCCTGTGCAATTGTGCTGGAGGTGCTTTCCTTCCTCTGTACACTCCTTTTGTATGGTTTCAGGTGACTGATGTTGTACTTAGTTTTTAAACAGTCACCAAGCAATGTTTTCAAATTTGCAGTCTTTCCTGAAAGGGTTTCAATGATGTAGGGTCCGGTGTAATCTGCCTCTATTCTTCCTCCTCTCCCTCTTTAAAATCTACATTTCTGTACTTTTTTTGGAACTCTTTTTGCAAAGGCTTCTGTCATTTTCTGTTGTGCTCATGTGATATTGTCCACAACCTTTTTGCTTGTGTCATCGTGAGCTTCTTGTTTGTCCTTAAGCAATGGGCATTTTAAAATTTGTTAAAAATCTGTAAAATATATAGCATACACCATTACACAATATTATATACAGAAATAATACCCAGTGCCCAGATGTTCAAAATAACCATACTTTGAACTGTGAGCCACAGGAGCTCAAAACGACTTGTCTGACAGAGAAACAAATTGCTTCAACCCAAAGCATGTTACGTCATATCCTCTTTCTAAAAGCACAGACTAAGAACAAATTAAGAACTACTTCATAACTACTTACTTTTTTATGTAGTTTTGTGGTGGGTCAGATGCAATCGGACTGTTTAAAAGACTTAGAAAACAAGAGGAAGAGAGAGAGAGAGAAACAAACACCCAGCTAGACAAAAAGAGACCTACCGGCATTTCAACAGGCAGTTCTGATGGAAATCTAGCCTCTCTTCCACACATTAACAAAAAGAGTGAGAATTTTGTTGTGGTGTGGATTTTTGATCGCAGGGAAAAAAAGAGTTGCCTCAAGGTACAGGTCCCAGTCGTCCTGCTGCTGATTCACAAGCTTTTTAAGTGCCCTGAGAACAATATTTTTTATAAATTTCCATTAATAATACAGGAACTTTGAGCATCTCTATAATAAATAAGCTATTAACTCATTATTTAGGAAAGCACAATGTTCTGCTTTGACCAAAGAGGGAGGTACTCAAACTCAACATACAGTACTTTAATAAGAAACTATAACAAGCAACAACATTAAATATTTTACAGAATAAGTCATGGCTGCAAATAATGAAAAGTAAAACAAAATAAACAATGCTCTCATGCTTACCGTTTGATATTGTCATATGTGGTCTTCTCATCAAGTCCATTTGTTTGTGGGTGGTAGGCAGCGTTTGCTGCTGATCTTAAATGAAGAAGTTAAAAGCATATTACAGTTACATATTAACACAAGCTGTCAAACTTATTAGAACCACAACAAAATGTAAAAATGACAGCTTACTTGATTTACAAACTCCTGCCCTTGGTCTGAGAGTATGCGCTGGGGACAGCCATGTCTATAAATAAGTGTACAGAGGTTTTTTGCCACTTCTACTGCAGACTTTGTCTTCTGAGGGAAGGCCTCCACCCTTTTGGAAAAATAGTCTGTTGCTGTTAAAATATATTGATATCCCGAGGATGTTTTTGGAAGTGGACCGGTGAGGTCGATTCCAATGAGTTCCCAAACAGCAGATACTTAATGATAATATAAAGCAACATTGCATTAATCTGAACAAACACTGCAGTGAATTAATAAAATATAGTGCATTACAAAATATGGTAACCTTGATGCAATCCAATGTTTTTACTGCACTGAACTGAGCTCTCACTCTTTGACATTTATCACATTCAGAGACCTGCAACTCTGTCAAATAAGTGTCAAGTTTCATTTAGAGATACAATTATGCTTAGTGATATACTAACAACTACATACCCATTTCTCAATGTCTGCTGTCATGCCAAACAAGTAAAACCTTGGACACATGGCACTTTGTGTTTTTATAACACCACTGTGTCCTCCAATTGGTGAGGCATGAAATTCCTGAAAAAGATTCATGGCCTCCTCTTTCGTCTTTACTACTTTTCGTGCACCCCGAAGAAAAGATTTTCATCTGAAAGTAATTAAATCATTAATACTTTAATAGTAACACACTAACAGCATTATCATCGTAATGAAGATTTTTAAAAACTTTATATACCCGCCCTGAAGGCTGAATTCTGAAGCATATTTTCTGAGGCTTTGCCTCTGCCCTTTACTCAGCTCTGGTGGGTATGACCCTTTAGAAAGGTAACTGAAAATCTCCTCCCACCTTTTCGCCATGTTTTAAGATATTCTCTAGAAATGTAAATAAAAGTTTTAAATCAAAGTATTAAAGTTCAACATTACATGGCAAATCAAATAAGTGCTATAGTGCATGTGCAAGAGACCACTAACAAGTAGCACTTAAGGAAACTTGTGTAACCACACAGAGTGATATCTGCGGTCAGATTTACTCAAACTGTATTTAAATAAAAGATGCATGGCAACAAGAGCACTGATAATATTCAACAACTTCCCTGCTATCGATGACGCGTTGGATTTAATTTTTTAAACCCCCCCCCCAAACATTAGATGTTTCTGTTTGGAGCAGCAGAGGTGGACAGTAACTAAGTACATTTACTTGAGTACTGTACTTAAGTAGAGTTTTTGAGTATCTGTACTTCACTTGAGTAGTATTTTATTTGGAAACTTATGACTTCCACTTCACTACGTTTTAAAGACAAATACTGTACTTTTTACTTCACTACATTTCTATCAAGGTTCTCGTTACTCGTTACTTTCAAATCTTCAATCTACTTTACTTTCAAAAAGTGGATGTTATTCCCCCTTTTCTTAAACGTGATTGGTTGTTTGGCAGGTGACAGTCTATCGGTAATCAGTAGGGTTACATCACGTCTGTAGACAAATATAAAACCAAGTTCAGACATTTCTGCTGTTTTCTGTCTTGATTAGAACATTGTTGCAGCTACTGCACTGACCTTCTGATTAACATACACATATATGTGTGCACACACTGCCAGAGCTGTGTCAGAACACTACCATGCTGTTTTGTGGGGGTGTGAAGTCTTTCTGTAGTCTTTATTTTGTAAATTAATTACAAAATAAACTAATGACTGGTTTTCTTTGTCAGTTGGGGTTGTGTTTCATTCTGTAACATTCTACCAGTTCCTTATTCTACAGCTTCTACAAGCTAGTCAGAGGCATTAGGTTTTGTAAGTGTTGTGGCAATAATGCAACAATGTGGTGAAAAATGATGTACTTTTAATACTTAAGTATTTTTTAAAACAAGTACTAAAGTACTTTAACTTAAGTCAAAAATTTGACTGTACGACTTTCACTTGTATTGGAGTAACATTTGACTTGTGGTATCTGTACTTTCACTTAAGTAATGAAGTTAACTACTTTGCCCACCTCTGTGGAGCAGACGCGCAACGTGCCTAAAGGATCTTACTGAACTCGCAAGAAACGACTACAGAAATCTATAGTAAAACTTCACTTTTATACAGTACAACTACGTTTTTTCTGAGTGATCTGCTCTCAGACTGTAGCTTATATAATAAATGCACAGTCAAAATGGTACTAATAATGAGCAATTACTTACCTTTAGTCGCTGGTATGCTGAAATTATAGACAAGTGCGAAACAAAGTTTCGCTGCGTGTTTGCGTTTTGCGCATGCGCATTAGCTCAGCGTACCATTCTGACAGGTATGATGAAATGTCAGCAGACACCGGTCCAAACAAGGGACTTTACGTTCGTTCTGCAGCAATAATGTGAGACGGCGCCCTATAGAGTCACAAAATAGAGTTTCAAACAATCTTGTATTTACATTTACATTTACAGCATTTAGCAGACGCTGTTATCCAGAGCGACTTACAACAGTGCTTTCTAGCCCACGACTGTTCTTTCATCTGCAAGCTATGTTTAAAATCAACAACTGTGGTTAAACCAAATTACCGCCGACTAAGTTTTATACTTTAACGAAAAACGCAATATCCTGCAATAGTCAAAGTTAACGTTATTGTCATCTCTGCTATATACTGTACAGATATACAGAGAGACGAGACGACGTGGCTTCAGTTTTCACAGTGCAACAAGAAACAGAGAACAAAGAACAAATAGGAGTATTAAATATAAACTTTAAACTAGAAATAGAAATAGAAGCAGAAAGAGAGAAAATTTGGATGCAGTATTAACCTACAGAAGTGGAAATAGACTTTTACACTGAAGGTGCATCAGGTTAGTAACAGTTTCAATATAAAAATTCTATATCCAGTCTATTAATAAAAACAGTATCTCTTAAAAAGTCTGACTAACATTTAAGTTGGATTAAGTTTGGGCAGATATTATAACAGCAGTGGAGAACGAGAGTCTGTGCAATACTTTCATTAATTTGTGGAGATACAGTTAGTGAGAAGGTGACCAGTGATATGTACTGTACGTTCAATGTTCAATAGTTGTGCTGATATGCTTGCAAAAATTATAGAAAAGTTGTAGCAACAGTCATTTGAGGAGGATTACTATTTCGATCGTCTGACAGTTCGATCGTCAGTTTGGAGTAACTATTTTACTAGTCCCCTCACCTTAACCAGCCATTAATTAGAAGCCTGGTGAACAGTTAATTGGTTTTAGCATAATGACAACAATCTCATGATCATCATTTTCCTGGATTTCCTGGCGTGTTCAGATAATTTCAGAGATTTTGTCCTCTTTTTTTCCCCACAGCAGTAAAAGAATAAAATGAACTGAAAACAATGTTTGCAGGGGCTTGGCAGGGCAGCCCTACATATATATCTCTCAACATATCATAAGCATGCACAATACAGAGAAAATAGGCAATACGTCTATCACATATATGATCCTGTCCTGTTAGCTTTTAATTTCATTACATAACAGAAATGATAAAACTGTCCTTTCTTATTTATTCCTGAAATTTTACACTATCCTTTCTGATGTAAATGAATGTAAATGAATTTTTGTCGAGTTTTAATCGAAAAAAAATCATTTTTTCGATTTAATAAAAAAAAAACCCGACGTGTTATAAACGACTCATTAATCTAATTATTCTAATATCTATTTGCTATAATAGTGTGAGCATATATCTATTTAAAAGATCCCAAGTTCTTTTGCCATATTTATTTCTTCATGATTAAGTAAGAAAATATTGAAAAACGGTATAGGTACAGTGTCATGGATGGTGTCGGTTGCTCAGTAATTTCTCAGGATAAATACATCAGAACACTCAGATTAACTGGCAAACTTCAAACATAACTTCTTATTTGGAACATACTACCAGAGACATGATAACGGTAGTCGTTTCCCCTTTTTCAGGGTTGTGTAGAAAAACAACCACTAGGTGGCGCCGTGAACACGTGTTTAGATTTCAGTCCTTCAAAATCATTGACCGTACGTTCAATTCTCTAACGTCACGCCCTCCTCGTCAGTTTCTACTTTGATAGTCATTTAATAGGTCGAATAGTACTTGATCAAACTAAAGATTTCAGAAGTAAAAGGACAATGTTTTTCTTTTTACTGTTGTCTACTTTGAAAATTGTTGTTCAACCTTTAATTAATTGGAATTGACCCCTGGCTTGTGGATGACCCTCACACGGTCTACTAAAAGGAGTGTTATTTCTGGCTTAGGACTTTGATGATAACTCACAGTCAGGGAGGAGTTTGTCACCAGGACTGTGTCAGTGGGGGATTCAGGCCTATGGAAAATATGCCTGTAGCCCTGGCAGGTGTCACGAGGCCGTTGGCACAGAGCTGGAAATGAACAGCTGTTTCTCCAGTAGTGCTCATGATCAACCTGCATTGCCGCTGGAGAAGATATCCATTTAATGGGAAAACTGCAACTGTTACATGTAATCAATAATTGGTTCTTTGCAAGTACATAATATTCCAGATTATAAATAGACCACATACTTAAAAAAAAGTTGAAAAAGTTGCTCTGAATGAATACTGGAAAGTGCAGTATGTGAGCACCTTCGAAAATTACTGCCAGCGGGTGAATATCAGGGGAGAATGCATCACGTCTTTTGATAAAATGCTAAATGTTAGTGGTTGAGTATTTGTGGCTATCAGGTGAGTGTTGCATTTTGTTGTATAAAAAAATACTGTAGGTCACTTGGAAGCTAACTAGATTTGCATTTTTTAAAAAGCTATGTTATATGTATACTGTACACTTCGCTCCAAGACCAACATTATTTTCTAGACAATCCAGAGCAGGGGCATTCAACTGGTTCTGTCCCAGAGTCCATCATTCAGACTAAGCAATGTGTGTATTTTTTAAGTATTTGCATTAAATTCATCAATCATAAGGCATCCCAAATCATCTGGGAATGTTGAGTGACAAAGATAACATAAAATGTTACCTGTAGCTGATCTTTCAACTTCTGTTATATCTTCTTGCAAGTTATGCAGCTTCTTTTCTATAAACAGACAAAATGTTTAAGACCCTCATATTTATCTGACAATAGGCAACTGCAATGACGTTGTGATTTATAGACTTAAACTAATTTATTTAACAATTGGCGTAAAGTCATTAATTAGACAAAAATGCTACAGTATTATTGATTTACACATAACCCACCTTAATATTAAAACACAACACATTAATATAAAGTAATGAAGTACATGTTTATTGCAGATATTTTGCTTTTGTTAAAGCTTAGCAAAAATCTCGCCATATTTGATAAACTGAATACAACTTTCTTGCATGAAAAACATCCTAGCACTTTTTGTAGCTGCTGGTGTATTGCTTGTACGAGTTCATGGTCTGACAGGTACATGTAGTATCTTTTTAAGATCTCACTAAATAGAAATACAAAGTAAAGTGCATACATTAGCTAATAACATTTAACTAAGACACAATGACATCAATCTACCACAATACTGACTGTCAGGAGGAAAGAACAAATGGGCAAAAAGAAATTTTCTTCCTGTCAAAAATAGAATGATTATATGTTGATAACATGCAAACAAACAAAAATATGATCATATAATCCACATAAGGCACTGTACAGATGACCAACTCAGTCTCAGAGGCCCGAGTGTGTAGAAATTGTGCAGAGGCATTTTTTTGACGTTCTGGATGTAATCTGAATAAACACCTTACGTTCGACAAAAAAAGTCTGTTGAAATGTGTTACTGTCCATTAGAATTAAAATTTGAACTGCTGGTCAGCTGGTCCCAATGTCAGCTAAACCAGTGAAACCACATTACTTTTGTGCTCATTTCATTCCAGCTCAGCTCAGAGATAATAAATATGTTTTTGTTGTGATCTATTCAAGACATATCGATTCCAGTTAAAGGGTTCATCAAGTTGGACAAGAATATTGACAAAAATGGAATGGAAATTAGATCATCAATTACTAAACAGCTCCTATAAAACAATACATAATATGAGAACTGGATATAAGGCTTCTTGGCATATATTCAAATGTTACAAATACAAACTTGAAGAAAAAGAATAATAAAAAATTGCACTTTAGGTAATAATTTAAGAAGCTACATAGGTGCAGATACAGAAGTAGAGGGAAAAATACACAAGAAATGAGGCTTAGTTCATGAATTCACACAAATTGCTTTGGTAGCTTGTTGCTGTTTGGTATAATTTTTGTTTCTGGTCAGAACTCGGAACTGGTTGCTTCAATGGTGAGTGAATTCTTGCCATCCTTGATTGAACTAATTCTGCTATGTGAACGGCAATTTTGCAGGCTGTGCAGGTTTATGGTTGTGTTCTGCTATGACACTGTGACAAAGTTCCATTTCTTCTACGGTATTTATTTCCCTTTGCTGCTATGCATGGCTGTGGACGGAGATGCTGGAGAGGTCGTTCCTTATGATTTCGTTGACTGTAGAACACAAAAAGACAATGAGAAGTTACACAGTGAGAGGTGTCATGTTACAGGCAGGTCAAAAGACATACTGTTAAAGGATCAAAGTGCCCTGATGTACCTAAACAAATAACCCAGGCTTTTCTACGCAGTAATTGCAAGGAGAAACAAACTGCCCTCTTTGAGGTAGCGAGCGTGAATCAGACATCCCTTAGAGAGCATATCATGCCACAAATTTAATTCGGGATCATCAAATGCACCTGTAAGTAGATATCTGAATTAGAAGTTATGTTTACAAATGAGGATAGTCATGATTTCCATCTGTATGACACACCGTTTCAACCGGACTGATGCTGTCAACACAGGACATTACTCTTTCATCTACACATGCAAAAGCAATCAATTGGGAAAATTTGCTATGAGTCTCCTAGGCTTGCATTATTCCATCACGTTTGCTCATTTGTAGCATTGCTAATTAATGAATGTGTCAAACCACATTATCACAAGCATCTTCTGACGTTCCAAAAGGCAGCTTCTATGCTGTGCTACACTAGAGTGAGTGGTTCATGTATTTGCAAGTAGAATCTGAGGGCAATTCTGAGCTGAGGCCACAGAAACCCTTAGCAAAAAGTAGTTTATTCAAGTGTACTACAAGTATACTTATTATATACTAAAACTGAGGCAGTATACTTGAAGTTTACTTTTTATATACTATATTTTATATGCTTAAGAATAGTATAGTGAAGTATACTTGACTTATACTGATAAGTATAAAGAAAAGTCTACTTAAGTCTAAAAGTATACTTTTGTAATCTTAAAATGACCTCATAAAGTATACTTAAAGTATACTTTTATAAACTTAAAAATGTTCCAATTTAGTCCGAAGAAGTATTAAATTAGTATACTCTCTAGTACACTACAAGGTACATGGTACATGGTCCGTAGTATACTTGCTATACTTATACTCAAGCATACTTAATAAAATGAACTTCAAGTGCAAGTACTTCAAGTGCTGCAGTGCATGAGCTGGACCAGGGAGGAGGTGATGGAGGTTGTAGATTTCATCCCAGCCAAGACTGAAAAGCCAGCTGAGGAATTCCCTCTGAGTGAACCATGGCTTCTGCGCTCCCACTGCAAAGCAGAGGCACTGGGAGCGCCGACATTCCCCACAAAACAATGGAGTACAAGCAGTCTTTCATCTCCATGTGTGGCTCTTGTGAACCCGCCTTCCCTGACCATGGTGTGAGACTCTTCTCAGTGCTGCCAATACATTCCGTCTCAAACGGACAGGGTGGGTATGGCTAATGGACTCTCCAAGGACAGCCACAAAGGTGTTTGAGGTTATACAGAAACCAGAGAAGACTAAGCTAAACTATCCCTCATTGGCAAAAAAAGTGTTTGGGAACTTAATATAATCATGTGAGAAAAACAACAAATGCACTGTTTATTTAGGTATTAATAGAGCACAAATAAAAAGCACTGTGTAATCGATTAAGGCTTTTTCTCTTGGCAATAGCCGGAAATAATGCAAACTTTAAAAACGTCGACACCCACTAGGTCTCACTGCAAGCTACTGTATAAAATGCTGCTCCTAATATGAGAAACAGAAAAAAATGGTGAGTGAAGAAGAGACTGAGGACTGAATTACAAAGAGTAGATCACGCATGCATCTGTCTCTGCAAGAGCCAACCATACTGAAACAATTAGAAGTCTTTGACAGTCAGGAGCAATTTGCAGTGCTATATCTTTATGAGAAAAAAATTTAAAACTTCCAAACTTCACAGGAGTCCGACACTAATATTCAGACCTCTTTAAAAGCTCTCATCTCTCAAAGCACAGGAGGTATTCAGGAAGAAATACCTGTCTATCCACCCCTGCAGACTAAAATTTCATTCACATAATCGAGTATGAGTTGATGATCTCCAAACATCATCTCTCAGACGATAATAGCTACTGAATGGTCTGCAGGTGCAAATGCTTGGCTGGAGGTGGAACAGATGTGACACTGATCATGGCAGATTTAACTGTGCATTTAGGGATCAACAAGGAGACAGTGCCGACAATTCTTGGAGAATTAACCAAAGAGCAATGGCAAAAAAATCTTAGCAGACAAATACGGCATATTTCTTTTTAACAGGGCCACTGACACAGAAAATTAGGACAAATGTGTTCAGTTACTCTGCGTGAGTGCTATGTCTAGATCTGTGTGAGGCTCAAATATTCAGCTTGTCTCTATTAAAATCTGCCACGTATATCGTGTTCACCAAGCATCAGAATGAGCAGCTAAAGTCTGGCCTTCAGCTCATTTGGATCAGGTCACTTTCAGTCCGTCATCCAAGTCTAGTGAAAACAATCCAATTCTGCTTCAGCTTCTCGGTGCAAGTGCCCAACATTATCAGCCAAAGTGTCAATAAGACCAGGCAAGTTTTAACTAAGAAAACACACTTTGAGCCTTAATGTTTTATCAATGAAGACACTGGCGCGACAGTGAGATAGGCCTCGACAGCATTACAAACCCAATTATGTCTTGTGCATTTTCACAGTGCTTCTTTGAGTGAATGTGCAAATTTGCACCAGGAGGGGCAATGCTTCACTCCTTTCAAACTACTCATGCTTGGAGAATGTGATGCTTTGGTCTCGGGTAAAGATAGCTGAGCTTATTTACGGAATCACAAATGACTTGGAATGGTTTGGCTGCCGGTTAACTGCATAGGCCTCGTCTAATCAAAAAAGTTGGCATTGCCAATGTCCTATTTTCTTGTCAGATTTCATACGAGAGGTCTAATGAACGCCTTGTTGCAGCAAATAGCAGGAAGATTTGACCTCGTTAAAACAGCTCTAATGCAAGACAATGGTAAAGTGGAACCCTCGTAATCACGAGTTTGTCAGTGGCCTGAGTCAAAATCAATTGTGTTTGGTTTTGACAATTCAAAGATCAGCAACTAAAACATCTGTCATATTGGAGAACAATTTTCGGACCAGACAACACCAATGGGAATTTCACAACTGAATATCAAAGGCCTGCCCAAACTAGGTTGCTTAGAAACTAGTATCATAGGCAGAGCAGCAATGTGACTCAACTCATCTGGTAAGCATTTTCTCTTTATGTGAAAGGACACATCTCAACACCTAAAATGACGATCATACAGTAAAAAAAAATTGCACTATCTGCCCAAATGAGTAAAAACGTCAATTTCAAAATATCTAGTACATGCATGAGAGCCACTTAAATGTGTATAAACACTATCTGCCAAACCACATATATCCTTCTTCAATATGAAAAACAAACAATAGCTTAATTATTTGCTAGCATTAAGTTGTGTAATAGATGTTATGACCTGGGGCTGGAAGTGAATAAGTGGATGTGAGGTAATTCAGGAACCTACTTCCTGCTGCATGTGGATAATAGACAGCTGGGGCAGCCTGATAGAGCGCTGAAAGCAACCACCCTCCACCCCAAATCCTCCCCCCCACACACACCCAGTCTCTACGTCCAGGAAATAAAGGGCGACTAAGGAACTCCCAAACAATTACCCCAAGCATTGCTGCTAACCTCATTAACTGACCAAGAGCATAAAGACAACTGGCCAACTTGATAAAGATACTCCTGTGAATGCAAATTGCTGCAAACCGGCAGACGACAACAAAAACAGACCACAGAAAACGTCCAGCATATCTCTGATCTATGCAGGGTGAGCAAGAAGAACAAGAAGCAAAATAAAACTAAATCAAGTTACAGGAGGTTTATTAGGACGTTCATGGACATTGTTATCAGCACTCATACTAGCGGTTTTGTATATATTAGTTTGGCAGTTCTTGAGTAAACTGTGATAATTGGTGCTTGATGCAATTTTAACAAAGTAATTAGTTATAGTTACTAGTTACTTCCAGTTAGTAACTGAGTTGCAAAATTATAAAAGTAACTAGTTACCAGGGAAAGTAACTACTGCGTTCAATTATGTCAAAGAATATGAAACCCCCCTCACGTTGTTCCTGGGCATAATGTACATTTCACGTTTACATTCTTGCCCGCATCTTGGTGAGAGAAAAGTAAAGTCTGTACTTACAGTTTAAAAACTTTACTTTTGAATTCTCTAGTTTCGTCATTGTCATCATTACGTCACTGTGTGTGTATCTTGGTTGGTTGTGTGGCTCTGATTGGCTTACCAAGAAATCGAAGGGCCTTATGGCCGTTCCCTGGGGCCCAGGACCTTCTGGCTGTGAGGTGGCAGCTCTAACCATGCCGCCCCTTTAGCCAATCATCACTGCCTATTTGGTTGTCCCGCATGATCTAACCCTAATGCTAACCTTAACCTCAGTAACCAAAAGCACATCTTTTACCTCTTTTAGTTTCTCAAATAAAACAAACACATTTTCTATAAAGTCATTTTTCTTCATGGGGACCTCACAAATGTCCCCACAAAGCCCCCCAAAAATGATTAAAAGTGGTTTTAAGGGACAAAAAGGTCCCCACAATGCCGGCAATACCTGCACGCAAGCACACACACGCACACACATACGCACGCACATATGCACGCACGCACACGCTCACACGCACACAGTTTGCTCTTTGTTCTGAGTGATCATTTGCCAGTTATTGTATTTTTGATGCCATCCACAGCAAGTACAATGCTGGTTTAAAACCATTTAAACTGTTTTAACAAAGCTGGTTCGGTGGCAAAACCAGTTCAAAAGATCTCAAATTGATCACAGAAGTTTGTTTATTCTTCCCTTCCCTTGTTTGCAAGATTAAATGTCTTATCATGCTGAACTATGGGAGACTTGTGGATTTGTAGTGCACATTTAGTATAAATTTGAGAACCTGTTTCAAACAGGTATATTTTTTCCAGCTGGGTTAAATACAGTCAGATGTATGTTTTTTTGAAGGCTGCATTGAATAAATCTGAGCTGACAAGTAGTAGCTCCAGCATCAACAGCCCCAGTGTCGGCACAGATGATGTTAAAATTCGCTCCTCATGTTTCCCTCAGAAAATGAGTGCTGTGGACTTTCGCCCACTACCCTTCAATTTTCGCTCTGTAACTTCGAATTTGCCTGTGGCAAACTTCGCCCCAGGGGCCAACAACAAGCAGCCAAGACAGGGTACTTTTTACAGCAGCGAGGGCCCTCGCATTCAGAAGCTACAGAGGAGATGGATCCAGACAGGCAAGCAGCCAGAGGTAGTAAGAGTTTCCATGAGGAAAGACCATCAGATCCCCCACATACCCCAAGGGAAACCCTGGCTTTACTACTAGCTCTTTTTGGAGGGAACCGCAGCGGCAGATAAATACATCAAAATGAGAACGGTAGAGATTTTAAGATAACAGGATGGGAGGGGGAAGATAACAGGCCATCCAAAAAATATAAAATATGGTGCAAAATGATTTTTTATCACACCACAAGATAAACACAATGCGTATTACTGATATATAAAAGGTTTAACCCTGATAATAACTTAAATTACGTACAAAATAATCTGAATTTGCTGGAGTAGTGAGTCCAAATTATACATTACAATCTCAACATTTTTCTGCTTCAATACAGATGATATTATGTGCGTGGTTGACAGAAAATATGAGTATGAACTCATGCTGTTTTTGTTGCCCGAGACAAGTAATAATTTGGGATGTCAGCACATACAAATTTGCACGTTCACTGGTCACAATGTCCTGTCCTAGGCTGAAATTAGACATCATGACTTCTCTCTGAATTTATAACATTGTGGCACATTGGAAACCTCTTGATATAAAGTATTAAAAATTAAGAGGGAATATTCAGATCAGGACTAATCAGACCTTTTTAGATATGAAGGGTCATAAATTATTTGATATGATTTAAGAGGACAAAAAAACCCTTATTGGCACAACAGATATAAGGCTATGCAATTTAAATCATTTTGTTCACGCTTCTGTTGATACTTTCTACAATCTAGCAATTTTGGACTAGAACATTGCCATAATGCTATTCTGGGATTACAGGTATTTGATATTAAACTACAATTTACAAATTAAGAACAATTTATGCAAACCACAATTCCAAAAAAAGTTGACACTTTCTTAAAACAAATAAAATAAAAACTAAAATCTGTAATTTGGTACTTCACTTGAACCTTTATTTAACAGGCAAAACAACAGATTTTCAATGTTTTCACTGACAAACCTAATTTTATTTATTTAACATAAACAATTTCAGAAATTGCTGCCTGTAACACACTCCAAAATGTTGGGTCATATCTCCTTTTTCTTCAAATGAAACTTCTTAACTGAAGAAACAAACTTGCAGAATTGCTGTATTCTTGCTGTACACAAGACTTACAGTATATGGCTGCTCGACAGTTAGTGTTCACTGTTGTGTAATTCTCTTCATGATGCACCAGACATATTTTAAGACAGATCTGGACTGCAGACAGGCCAGTCAAAGATACAGACTTTGGCACTCAGAATCCATCATCCGGATTCCTAAAAACAAGCTGAAACATGAACTTGCCTGACCGCAGAACATGTTTCCACTGTCTATCTGTCCATCTCAGACTAGTTTGGGCCCACAGAACTGGCCAGCGTTTCTGCAAAAGACTGGTGTATGGCTTCCTCTTTGCATAATACAGTTTCCGACAGCATTTTTTGATGCAGTGGCAGACTGAGTTAAACGACAGTGATTTCCCAAAGTACTCCCGAGCCCATGTGACTAGTTTGGTCACGGTGGTATGACGCTTTCTAATGCAATACTGCCTAAGGGCTCTGAGGTCGCACACATTTAGCAGCAGTTTCCACCATTGGCCTTCATGCACAGATATTTCTCCTGACTCTGAAACTTTTCACAATGTTATTAACTGTAGATGGTGACGGATCTAAATTCTTAGCTATTTTGCACTGAGAAACATTTTTTAATTGACAGATAATTCTTTCGCAAAGTTCAGCACAAAGTTGAGTTTTTCAGTCTTACTCTGCCTCTGTCATAACTTTTTTGGTGTGTGTAGCAGGTGGCAATTTCTACATTTGTTCATGATTTTAGACATGAATAGAATTAGATATTTTGTAAAATCACAGATTTTTTAATTTGTCGTTTTGCCTGTCAAATAAAAAACCAAGTGAATGACCACATTGCGTATTTCAGTCTTACTACATTTTCAGAAAGTGTAACAACTTTTTCTGGAAAAGGGGTGTTTATGGTTTCCCATATCACACAATGCACCAAAACAGTACACACTAGTTTTGTAGGTATGGCATGATGAGGTGAACAATTCCAGTCCTGGAGAGTCAGTGTCCTGGAGGTTTTAACATTCTATCTGCTGCATTTCTTCTGATGGTTATCTACCTGAGACCAGGTGTGAATATTCTGAAATATAGTATGATGGAAAACATGCTTGGACACTTGAGCTCGCCTGTCTAAGCCAAATTTCAATGGCAGGCATAAGACTTAAGCCTAGGAATTTATTCACTGATATTTTCTAGATCTTTTAAGACTCGTTGTAAAGCAGCAATTACCTTTTTAAGCCTGTCCAATCTGGTTCTGGCAAGACAATCTAATGTTTAAGCTATCTTACATACGGGTTGATTCCACAACAAGGAATGAACCACTTGATCCCAGTGAAGACGTGAAAACACTTTAACAGGTGCATTATGACACTGACTGTAGAAGTACATTTTTTTTTTCCTACTTACCATCATCTAAGTACATTTGATCCAGCTCCTGCGGCTCCTGTTTGATGCTCACTGCTAGTATAGCTGGTGCTCCCTCGCCCTGCAAAAGGGTAGAAGACCCGCTCCTTGCTGGTGCTTTAGGCAGCTGCAAGGGCAGCATGCTGGTCTCACCACTAACCGGAGACTGGGCCAAGCCGTGACCCGGGGTAAAGGCAAGCTCTGGTGCTGAGCTTGGGGTCGAGGGGTGGGAGCCGGGAGATGAAGAGGCACTGCCTTCTGGGTAGGTAACAGACTGCTGGTAGCGGCCAGGGGTGGGCTGAATGGCTGAGACATGTGGCACCACACTTGACTGGGGCCCAGGGTTGGAACTCGGAGACAGGCACTGAGGCGAGAAGTGAGTTGGAGAGAGGTCCTGCACTGGACTGGCATTTGGGGAAGAGGAGGAGCAGGACAGGGACGGAGGTCTCCCAGCAAGCCTCTGAAGACCGCCGGTGTAGGCAGCTGTGACACAGGCTCTGTGGTCTGGAGGCATTGCAGAGGGTAGGATTGGCGGAACGTAGTATGCCTTAGGGGGTGAGGAGATGTTGGGGGGTTGCTGCTGACCACACACATGGGGGAGGTCATAGTCATCATGAGGCTCTGTCTTTATGGTGGGAACTAAAAGCAGAAAAAACAGGAATGGAGTCATTATCAAGAAAAAAAAAGAAGCAAAATGAACAGGCATACAGTGTACGGTTCACGTGACTTTGTGTGAACTGGTGTACTTCAGTGGTTCAGTGGCTAGGATACTCGAGCCAAACAAACATTCTCATCAATGAGACTGTGTTTCTGAGTCGATGAGCTCCCACCCAACTGAAAATATTTAAAGAAAGAGGAAAATAAGGGATGAATCACCACTCAGAGGCTTGGTGCAGCATCTATAATAAAATAGGCTATTTTCTTTGGAGCTCACCAGTTCCAACATACTGTAAGTATGTATTGTGAAATATTTTGCTACTTAACAAATCTGTTCAATCTCCAATAGATATATATGCAGTGTTCCATGTAAATTGTAATTGTTTGTTTTGCGCAGTTCAAAGTAGGACAGGGGTAAGGAAAGGACTAGATGTACTGTACTTCGGCTTTCAGAACAGAGAGCAGTAAAAGAGGTTTTGGAAGAATATTTCTAACTCCGTATCCTATGTCGGACCACAAACACCAGGCTTCAGGCCAAAAAAACAGGGCAGATTTATTCAGCTGGGCTCAAAATGGGCTTGCAGTTTTAAAATGGAACTAGAAGGGCATTCACTGTATTAAAACTGCCTTATTTATGTCCTGTAATGCTGCTTCCGTTCATGGTACACTAATAATTCTCTTTTATGGATTGTGGCACATTCTAAAATACTCATTGTAAAACTGCTAACAAATCTGCACTGCTTCTCTTGTAACCTTCACATCTATCGTCTTTTATGAAATGATCTATGTTCTAAAAACCACATCATGTCTTTCTTAAAGCATGAGCCGCCATAATCAGAATACAGTTTCCGTGTCAATCCAAGTCCTGTTTGCAATATGGGGGAAAGAGGAATGATCACAAATTCAAAATAGAACCCAGACACCTATTTTAAGCCCAGTGGAGGAAATGAGGCACAAACCACATGGCGGTTTGATGCAGTGTCTGAGAGATTTGCAAATGTCAATCCATGTGCTGTATGCTCTAGTCTTAACACAAGTGAAAATATGCAGGGATGTTTCAACGCCTTATACCAGATGTTCATGAACGAAGTAAAAAAAAACCTTGTTCTCCCCATAATCTAATGTTAATTAAAACACATTTAGTTTTAAATAATTTTGGCTATATACAGTATAATAGTGTCGTAATCATTTTGCATATCGCTGAAAATATGCATTATAAGTAGCTGTTTTAGTTTCTATCAGTTAGCCCAATTTATGCTCACTGTCTTTAGAAACTTCTATTTAAAAAATTCTATACTTAATTAAAATGACTTTGCATGCTTCAAATGTTGCCTGAACAAACTGGAAATTTAAAAATGAAACAGAAAAAGGAAGAAAGTAGAAGATGGTAATATGTATAAATAAATCACATGCGAAATGTGGACAAACAGGGGGAACGCTTTGGGAGTTGTAAAGATGCGTTTTGAGAACCTCCTGAAGCACTAGACGGCAATCTACATCGGGACACATATGGCGCACTGACCAACAGCTGAAAACATTTTAGCAAAACAAAAATTTTCAGGTTTATCTGCCCCTCTTTACCATATTCACCACAGTTTCTAAATACAGAACCAGTCGATGTGGTGGGCTGTTGTCAACATAGCAATGACACTGACGTGGTAATGATATATTAGTGGTATGAGTGTATAAGAAATAAAGTGTCTGAGGTTTTTATACACTTAAGCAAGCTCCTAAATATTCTGCAACGCAATTTGCGTAATATAACAGATAACCTAAGGTAGACAATATAAATTAATTCATGTCAAATTCAGTTACTACATATGTACAATAAAATATTTTTAATATTTAATATTTCGATTTTTAAAGTTACCAATAGCCTTTATTCTGTTTAACTGACCTAAAATACTGCAGATCCGTTGTCACCGTACGCACGGCCTCTCCCTCTCAACTGCTGTGTCCAGTCAGAGAGGACAAAGTGGCATTTTGAGACGGGACAAAGTAATCTGGCAGTGGTCAACCCTGCTCTGAATCATTACTTTGAACCACCCAATGGTAGCACACCCAAATCCAAGGGCAATGTGCAGTGGTTAGGAATTTTTAAAAGGTTGTGTTTTTAAAACCAGTTTTTCAGTTTCAATAATAGCATTTACATAGTCAGCAGCAGTTGGGAGTCAAGCTTCCAAGCTCTATTAACAAATTTAAAAAACAAAACATTTGTGGGCATGCTTCAGAGAAAAGGAAAGAAATGCAGATTTTTTGCTAAACTGACTTTATTCAGTGTGAATTACTAAGTGATGCTTTACCATTACAGGGAAGGTAGGTGAATCGCTGGTACTGACTTCTCTTCCTCTTTCCATTGCATATGTAGAAGTTCACCTGAACTGGGCTGGATAGGCGTTGGTTCCGGTAAGATGGAATCTCCACAATTATGGTTGTCTAATGAAAAAAAGTTACACAGTTAAAACAATACAAAATCTTGGTTCAAAAGATATGACATAAGTCATGGCATTTGCCTATTCATTAAATGTGTTTATGCCAATAACCAACTAACGTTATCCTCACGATGCCATCAGTGGATCCCAAAAACCCAGGTGCTCCAATATATTTTTTTACACTGTGATGTGGATAAAGCAGCAGCCAGAGTTATTTTCATGGTCCACCTTAAAGGAGATGCGGCTCGAGGAATCCATCCAAACATTTTATTTCACCCAAGCTCCTATTTTGTGTCTGGGCGCCAGCAAATTTTTGACCGCCACATTGTCCCTGGCTACAGCTATGGTTGAAGTTCAGCATTCCTAAAGTCTACATGCTCCCCCTCTGCTCGCCTCTTTACCCTGAGATGAACCCCGTGTGGCTGCGAGCAGATGGATGGAGCCGCTGAACGGTAGCCAGAGAGGAAGTCATCAGTCTTCTCGTAGGCTTCGGAGCCATGTGCAGGTGAGCTCCGCGCAACTATTTATATTAGCAAACCACCTCTAGAAGGAATCTCATTTGATTTTTGTGCCCCCTGTAGTGTTCCCAACCTTTGAACATAATTGTAATTCCCACTCTTCTATTTTCTGCAGTTAATAAACGTAAGGATGAGAAAATGTTTGTGCGTTGTGACAAAACTGTTGTATCTTCTATATTGTAAACTCCTATATTTCACTTTGAAATGATATGTTAATGGGCTCTCGGTGGGCAAATGAATGATGCAACCAAGTGAAGAATCAGCAGCAAGATTTTTGCAATAACACAATATATGAAACATAAAAAACATATTGTTTAGGAGGGAAATGGGTTAACTTTAAACATATATATTAATTCAAATGAAAAGAGGCGGCGATAAAAAGGTTGAATCAATAATTTACTCGAGTCTTCCCGATTCACTCAGTGAGAAGTGAATGAAAGATAACAGACATTTCAACATTTACCAGCTCTGTGATATTATTGAATAATTATATAGATTTTGCTAATGTCTGATTTTCATTTAACACACATATTTATGGCATAAGAGTTAACATATCCCTGTGCCCCCATTAGGGATTAAGCAGTTGGGAGAATGAATGAATGAATGAATGAATGAATATTAAAAACTCAAATTCTGTTTTGAAGTCGACAATTAGGAGGTCTCTAACCTCAAATTTACTACTTCAGACGTACCAAGAATTATTTTCAGACGGAGAGAAAAGATCAACGGTTCACTTAAGCATATTCCAAGTACACAAGGCAAGGTATTGTCAGTGTTTAGAATGGGCCTGATCCAACAGACTAGGCTTTAGGGACTGCAGACAGACATACTTTTAATACTGAGTGATTGTGTGTGTGTGTGTGTGTGTGTGTGTATGGGAAGCAGGTGTAGTGCTTCACACTCAGCTGCTGTCTAATCCCATAGCACAAACTGTGGTCTCAAAGGTTCAGCAATATGAATCACTAAGAAAACAGGGAGGGAGTCTTGAGTGTGTGTGTGTGTCTGTCTGTCTGTGTGTGTGCACTAGTCTACACTTGTGTGAGGGTGTTTATAATCAGACTGAACGGTTTGGAGATTGATTCTCTGTATTACTAATACAGACAGCATACTTAGACATTTATACAGAAGTTAACCTGGCACGCTGCTTGGCATCCCTATGGTGCATATTTGTCTGGGGTGAGACCTTTGCTTGTACATTCATGCAAATTGAATTTCATTTCATTACACCCTGGCAGCAGCAGATACAGATATTTATCAACTGAGTATACACAAAAATGTCAGAACAAACCTACAAGAATTACTTACAGGTTTAAAGGCGTCCTTATCAACCTTGGCCTCCATTTCCCATATATGATGTCCATCTGAAAATGAAACAAGGTATGAGCTTTTTTTTTTTTTTTTTCCACATTTATGAAGTCAGTCAATCATAGATTGTCATGCACAGTTTCGGTGTGGCAAAGACTTGCACACAAACAACAGCTTTGATATTCAGAGTTTTCATCTCAAGTGTGATCAAATATATTAGACACATTGGTAAGTTTTTGGTGCCTTCGACTGTTTTTGCCTGTACAATGCTATGTCTGCTTAATTAAACCAACAAAATGTATGACCTTTAAATAATTATGCCTTTGTCTATCAAGAAATAAAGACATTTTGATATTTTTTTTCCCCCAAAGCTCAAGACAAAATATCCAATCTGACGCTGCGTTCAAATAGAACTCTACTTGATTGACCTGCACAGCTCACAGACTCTTCTGATCTGTGAAACCATGTGGTTAGTGGGTCCAGACCTTAATCCTGCCGCAAGATTACGTCATATCCTGTCTGCGTCTGACCCAGCTGCGCCGTTAGAGAAGCTGATGCAACCCTAATGAGAACAGCAGAACCAAGGGTGCGTGCAACACACCTCCACTGCATGGGGACAAGGCCTTTACATCATCATTCCCTCATGAAATCCCATAACACATGATGCACCGCATGTGAAAGAGTCAAGTAAAAGCCAGCAATAAAGCCAGTTTCCCGATAACGAGCACAGAAGGGCGGCAGAGAGGGCCATAGAGCTTCTCGTCATGTGCATCTTCAAATCAGTGGCTGTTCCGTCATCCCTGTTAAAGAGTTTTATTTAACTTTTCTGTGCCGAGACTTGCCACAACAGGCTTTCCCAGACAAATGCTTGGGGAGGAAAGGCGTGTTTGGAATCCTGTTAGCTATTTTTATCCAAAAGATCACAGCTGAGACGGTTTGACTCGGGAGAAATATAAAAAAGGACAAAGTCAACAGCTCTTTAAAGAGGGGAGACACCGCAAAGAAAAAAAAACTCCAGATTTTTTCATTGGCATCTTTTGGTAACTTTTGGATACCATTTATTTCGCTCCTTTGTATATGACCTCAATGTTGTATCTCAATTTATTACGAATCACAATAAAACAATTATATAAAAAGCAAAAAAATAATGATTTCTTGATACTAAAAGCAGGGAAGAGCTGTAACACAGCGGCCGAACATTCTACATTCAAAATAAAGAATATAAAATAAAAAGAAAAAATTTTCATCAGTATTTTGTTGTAGTATTTTACATTAGTAGCATCTATGGGATGGACCTGCAAGTGATGACCTAAAAGGAATCATATTGGTTTTCAGTGTTCCTTTTCTCAGTTTAACAGATGTGCTCCAGTAGGTCTGGAAGACAAATCTCTTGACCACGTGAAAGAGATATTAAACAGCTCAATTTCATCATCATCTTCTTTATAAGGAAAAAAGACGACATTAAAATAGCAGCTGGACAGATCTCAATTTCAGCATGCATGAGCAATGAAGCTATCACTAGTCTTACATCAATAACTTGCAAAACACCAACAGATCTGCAACATTACATTAGTAACTTCAGATTATATTCTTCACTTTGATGCTTTTCCATAGCTAATAGCTCCAGAGACCAACAGATGTACTGTTCAGCCATCACATTTCAGGGCTATTCTGACTGTGTTGAAAGAGAAAGGTTAGATGTTAGTGGGCAGACAGGACAGAGGGTACAGAAGGAATCAGCATGAGGCAGGAGGAGCCTCTGATGTGGCAGCCACCAAAACCAGCACTCTTTTCTAAAAGTGAGTCTCTCTCTCTCTCTCTCTCCCTCTTTCTCCCTCTACCCATAGGATCTTTGCCAACTGTGAAACATAAGACCTCGAAATCCTACTGCCAGGGGTAAATATGTTTTTTGCATCTCTCCTCCCGCTTGCCCTTTGCATATCCTGGGCAAAAGTGCTGTATATTACATTCACTCCTCACTCTTTCATCTGTGTATTCTACTGTAATCCATTCTCTCTTTGTTGCATTGTCATTGTGCCTCCTTAGACCCTCTCTCCTTTTTCAAAATGAAGAAGCAAAGCCTAAAATCTTTTATGGTCACCCATTTTTTGGGTGACCACTGCCAGTTAAAGTGCCCCTGCTGATTGAACGGCTTTGGCTTATTATGGAGACATTGCTCCAGGCCAGAAGCACGGAAAAGAGGCCACGTGAGAGAAATTGTTGCCCCGGTCTTATAAGGCAAGCACACAGAGAAGCATGCAATGTTCCAGGTTGGAGAGCGCCATCATTACTGGTCCTGCAACCAGGCTTTGTAGCTCTAAATCAGGCATAAACCAAGAGAGCCTATTAAGCTTTGAATCTCATCCTTGTCGAAGAAATGATGGATCTTCCAATGAACTGCACTTGAAAAGTCATCATGACCTATCAGGCATACACTCACTCAGTCTTCTTAATTAAGAAAGACGAGCGTATCACCATATACAGTAGATACCTCTAAATACTTCTGGAGCGGAGGTGCGCTGTAAGTGACTCAAACCCTGTGTTAGTGTTCATAAGATGGGGGTTTGAATTCTTGGAACCACCGTAGGGCCCCTGAACAGCACCCTTTAGCCCGAGTCGTTCCAGGGAGACGGTGCCTCTAATTAGGCAATGGAAGACGTTCTGGATAGGGGTGACTGCTTAAAAATAATACGCTATGTATATGTAAAAACGTTGTTCGTCACATACAGTCTGTCAGAGACATGCTTACCCTATTCACTACCTGGGAGTTTCAGGCTGATTTAACATGAAAACGGTAGTTGCTTTTCTCTTAAACAGACTATACGTAGTGGGAATGACCACAGAAACCTCAAACCCTACTCAAACTATGTCCATAGAGGGCAGGTGTGGGTATATTTTTTCTCTAGGAAGAAGAGATTCAAATCAGCATTCTATTTTCAACTTTACTGATTGTCCATTCAGTGCAAACCGGTATGGGGGTGGTGCAGTGAGAAGAAGATTAATATTGTACATACTTACAGACCAATAGATTGTGGGTTCTATCCAACCTCCAGTACTACCATCATTGTGCAAGTTTCTTAAAGGAGAACTCTGGCACGTTTGAACCTATATTCTACTGTTAGAGGTCAATTGAATACTGTCAGTTGTCCAAAAATGAAACCTTGGGGGAGATATCGTGGTAGCAGCGAGCCTGGCCTGGCAGCTAATCTGTTGATTTCCACTGCATTCGTGAAAATCTGAAAGAGTCGATTGTCGAACTTGTTGCTATTCCCATTTACAGATGAATATAAACGGGAATAGAACTCTTTTGGACTTTCATGAACACAGTGGAAACCAACAGAGGTATTTGCCTGCTTAAATTCTTGTTTTATACAGTTTCTTTACCACTACTGAGTTAAACAGGTATAGTGTTGAGTTCGTAAGGCTCCGAGCTATAAGAAAGTTATGTACAGCCTCATCAGTGGCATAAAAACAGCATTAACTTTGACGTTAGAAATCTGACCACTTTGCTTAATAGCTGCTTGACCAGGCTTGCTGATACCGTGATAATTTGTTTCATTTTTTGACAACTAACAATACTCAAGGAGCTCTAAATGTAGAATATAGGTTCAAACATGCCGGAGTTCTCCTTTAATCTCACGATAATTCAGGGACACAAATGTCACAAGAGTGTCTCTTAAATTCCATAAATGCAACCATAAAACATTAAAACAACTAAACTTGATAGAGACCGAAGCACCAAATGCTCTCGCCAAAGCCGTGACCTTTACCACTACATCCATGCAAAACCTCTTTAATATTTCAAAGTAACCTCTTTAACCTCCTTGGTCAGTTCTGCCTTGTGTGCAGACTTCCTCCCTAACGGTGTGGGTTATGAACGTCAAAAGGACCCTTGTGCTGCTGATTAGGGCGGGACGCAGAGAAAATGCAACGTCCCAGGCAGGCAGGCAGGCGGGCGGGCGGGCGGGCTGAGTGGACAGGAGGGACGCAGTAGGGTGGTGCAAACCCAGAGCCAAACTCCCCCCATTCAAGTGTCATGCAGTAAACACACACAGATGCTGCCCTGCAGGAGCTCTGAAAGGAGACACTTGTCCTCCATGAGCAGAAGAAGGGAGGAGGTGCCTCTCGCCACTGAAAGAGAGAATGAACAAAGGATAATATAAAAAGGTCAGTGCACGTGAGAAAGACAAGAGAAAGGGAAAGACGTGGAGAGAAGGGAACGCCGGAGAGATTGTCAAAGATGTTAGCAGTCTACAAAGGCAAAAAAAAGAAAAAGAAGAGTGGAAGTGTGAGAGAAAAGGCAAGTGATGGTGAGAAAAAAAGGGACAGAAAAACAAAAAGAGTCAGAAGAAAGACAGAGGGAAAGAAAGACAGACAGACGGAGAACAGCTCAGACTGGGATGGCCCTAATTGCAGCTGGTCTCCACCGCCAGTTTTCCAGAGCGCTGATGAGGTGCAGCTGTGGACAGTTTAGCCCGAGTGGAGTCTATTCTTCTATCTGCCACTTTCAAATGCCACAGAACGCTCCTCACTAAACAATCTGCTCCAACGTGGAATGGCGAAAAGAGACAAAAAGTTGCAATATTTGGCCCTTTGCAGCTGCACGCAGCGGTTTGTTAGCAAATGTGGGCCAATCATTTAGGCCGTTACAAACCTAAAAGGACAACACAGTAATTATTGACAGGTTGCATCTGTAAGCAGTTTGTTTATGAAAACGGGCTATTGTTTGCGGAGGTGTCAGGGGACAGCCGAACGACAAGAACGGTTGATGAGGCCTATTGTTTCTTTGCGTGGAGAGGGAGTTCCACTGAAGGCTATTCATGCAGCAAGACTCTTTTGCAGAATGCAGCTTCCACCTACACGCAAACTCTCTCAACCTTGACGATAACGCCTCATCAAACTTTTATAATGCGAGAATTAACGGAGCAGAAGAATATATTTCATACAGCAGTTGGATGGCAAGTTGCTCAAGCCTACCAACGCTCGACGAGCCGAAGTTCATTTGGAGCGCTCGATTTGGACTTACCTATGCAAATCAGTGGCTAACTTTTCACACGCGCTCGCGCAACATAATCCAATCCGCTCGATCTGGGGGTTTCCCCCGTTTCGATTATTTCATGCGGTTTAGGCGTAACTAAAGCCCCCGGCGGGCAGGGAGGCCTTGAGATTAGGCATGAAGAATTCAATTTGGGGAGTCGCTGCAGACAGACCCAAAAGCCAAGATCAACCTGAACTGTCTGCTGCCACAGACCTGTACCTGAACTAAACCTGCTAATAAATTCTGACTCACACGCTTTACGCAGTGAAACACATGCACACAAGTCTGCACCTGGGCTAGTGCTGGACTGTTAATGGAGGTTGACATACACATGCAAACAAAGAGAAACACTGGCACAGACACACCCACACACACACACCCTTACTAAACACCACCCTGTCTCCATCGGCACACACACATCCTCACACAGCCCTTGGTCCACATCAGAGACAGCGAATAATATGAGAGTCTCACCCGTGCTTTCAAAACATTTTTTATGTTCTAGGGTCACATGCTGTCCAGATTTGTTAAAACATTAATAATGAAAGTATGGCACATTGAAGATCTGGCTAATGCATTCTTGAGTATCAATTTTGTTTTAGTAAATAAACAATGTAAATATTGTACAAGCCTGGAATAAACAAGATTTATCCCTTTATAAACTCTATAATACAGTATCAAAAACACAAAAGACTTGATATTTGTATAATCAGTATTATAGATTATATATTATGCAGCATTCTGACTTATTGCTTATAAAAGATTATTTCTAATAAACTTGTCTCATCCCAAGAAATCAATAATTCTACATATTTACCTAAAGTATATACTGAAAATAAAGCATATTGACTTCTAAATGTCCTGTAAAAATGAAAAAAAGTTCATTTATTGCTTGCATCTGTAATGCACAGTGCTGCCGGACGTTAACTTCACCATTTACGATACATTATAGCCACTGTTTTGTGGAATATTCTGCACTCAACAGTTCCTTCAAGTCCATTTTCCATTATGAGAAAAATATGCATTTTATTAGTAAACAAAGGCTGCTTTTAAATGGCTTTCAGTAGGGGAATGGTAAAATAGTTCCGCAGCTGGGCTGGCAGTGCAAGGCTGGACGAGTCCAGATGTGAAAGCACTCCTCCCTCATGAGGGAGATTCTTTGTGTCTGCCTGTTTCTTTCCCCTTTTTTTTTTTTCACCCTCTCGGCTAGGAATCCCCACTGATCCGTAATGCGTCCGCCCACACGTGCATGAATGCATTCGCGCACTCGCACACAAGCACGCGCAGAAAAAAAAATCAATGGAAAAGAGGCTGCAAGTTATCTTAGATGCCAAGACGCCTGGCTAAAGAAAAGGGGATTCCAAACACTATTAACTTCTGTTATTACACATTTACATACAAAGTCAACAGCCCGCTGTGCCAGCGGCTTGAGCAGCGATCCAACGACAGCAGCAGTGTTAGCCACTGAGGAATGAGAGCTTAGGGGGATGCTGGGTACAGTGAGTACTAATCCCTTCATCTCTCCTTTTTATCGCCACCATCAGCGTAGGCTGAATCAAAAGAAAGTGAGGAACGACAGTGGATCTGATTACACCCCGATGTCTAAAGGGCATTGAATCCAGACAGCAGTCTTAACAAACTGGCACACACTAGTACAGGCACAGGCAGGCACGCACACACACACACACACACACACACACACACAGACCCTGTAACCACACATGATTCCATTACCAATATTATCTCAACTCTACATCACAGCCGAAAAACAAAAAGCTGGTCATGTCATTTGTGACGTTTGTATGCCGTTTCAACATGGCAGTTGGTAACATAACGCTTAGGGTGTTCGCCGGTTCGAATCCCGGACCGGTAAAGATACCACTCGTGATGGGCGCTGCCCATGTTAGCTGATCGCTGCTCCTTCACGGATGGGTCAAATGCAGAGATCACATTTTGTCGTGGTGAACTGTGTGCCGTGATGTTTTCACCATTACAAATAATCACTCACTCACTTCTCCATTTGCATACATTCATGTAAGTTTAAGTTTGGTGACAAACATTTTAAAACTGTCATTTTCAGGAGTTTTACCTTCACATTGCTCCCTATACACTAATGCATTTGGCGAAGTGTCAAAATTATTAGAGTAAATATTATGGCTGGCCCATTCAATTGGGAAAAACAAACATATTATTAAGTAACTATATTTTTACAGTGACAAACAAGGCCAAAAAAATGGTAAGAACCTTGCTTTCTTCACCAATCACTCTGCCTCTTTTTTTTCTTTTATATCTGTCTAAAACCATTGCAGAGATATATGGTTGTTGTTTGATGTACAGCTGGATGAAGAGTGCAGCATGTCACGTTGCAAGAGGGAGAGAGAGAGAGAGAGAGAGAGACACGATAGGGAGGGAGAGAGCGAAGGAGGGAGAGGGAGCGATGTGGAAATAGAGAGATTCCCCAAGTATGAGTCAGACTGCAGGAGACCCCTCTTCACTCTCAGAACACAAACACTCCCTCCTCTCGTGCTATGCTGACGTGGGTACTATGCCCACACAACTCTTATCTTCATAATGGCATTACATTTAGCAGATGTGGCCGACTAAATTCTTACAATAATGACAATCTTCAGAAAAGTACAGAAAGCTAAACATATATTAATACGCCACGGGTCGTGCAAGAAGATTTTATAATGACCCGCAGGTCAGAGAAAAGAGGGGGGAGTGCTGCGAGTGAGGGAGAGACGGAGGATGGTGGTGTGGGCGGTGGGGTGGGCTGGTTGAAGGGAATTTCCATGTGAGGATTGCCCAAGAATCCACAAGAAGTGCCAAATGCAGGGAAACCCTCTTCATAAACAAGAGCACACACCCTCTATCCAGCCAGCAAAGACACACATACACCACCCAACTCAAACGAAAGCCCACACTATATTCCACAAGTTCCAACAAACTGTATTATCACTATCTGAATTATATTCTTGCGTTTTAGCCTTTCTTCAGTAATAACACAGTAAAATGCTACCTTTGCATGGAATGAATGCAAACTTAAAAACATTGCATTAAAGCCTAAAAAGGCTTATAAAGAATCTTAAAAACCTCAATTGCTTTTCCTAAATTTAATACTGTACCTTTCTAAAGGAAGTTGCCCGATTGCGATCAAAGGTGCGATTGCACGGATGAAACGAATGTCTCATTGTTTATGCTTTGTTCGGAGAGGTGACTCAAACAGGACACCCGTGTTGTTCTGGAACGCTCCGTCTCAGTCGCCTGACGTGTCCTTGGGTCCTCCGTTCACAGGTAGAACAATAGAGGGACTTCCTTTAGCCTTGTTCTACAGGCAGTAGGATGTCCAGCATGTTTGCGCTACTCTGCCATGTCCTTTCCTGCACCTCCTGTCTTATTTTCACCAACTCATTAAGGAAACTACTGTTTGTAAACCTCAGGTATCAAAAGCCGGGGATTACCACTGCTATTTTCTGTACAGGAAAAACGAGAGGGGGGAGAAATTTGACGGGAATAAAAAGGAGAGAGGGGGAGGGGGAAAAAATATCAAAACAAAACGCCTAGGCATAAAGGACAGTGAAAACTGCCACATTGCTCTGTTTGGGCTTCATTCCTCGGCTGCACAGGCAATGGAAAGTTCTGGAAATGTAAATCTGTTGGGTTAAAAATACAGCACATTAATGTGCTCCACATGTGGCACTCTGGCGGAGAGAGGGATATTTTGACGGCAGAGGAGGGAATGAGGGAAAGAGGGAGGGCGGGAGGTAGCGGTCTTTGGGGTTTTCTTTTTGAAAGGCTGCAACAGAGCATGCAGACACACTGGCCTGTGTGTATACAGGCACATACAGAATTTGAAAAACTTTGAATCAGATCATGACACATTCAGCGTTCTCCTTCTGTCTATACCTCTTCTTACCATTTATAACTAAAAACAGACTCTTACCAATTCTCAAACACCATCACACTGAATCCAGCCAGCTCTCATGCAGCAGAAAGCTGTGCCAGATTTCCAATCCAAAACCACCAATGCTTCTAGATGGAGCAAAGACTAAAACTGTTAAGACTAGACTGATTCCGCTACTTTTGCTCCATCTTCAGCAACCACATTCATATACTCAAAGAGTTGCAGTAAGTCCCCTTACCTGGTGCTTTCTCCACAAACACCACCTTGGAGTCAGGCTGGAAGTTATGGCCACTGAGAACCATCCTCTCTCCCCCCGAGGCAGAACAGCTTTCTTTGCTCTGTCTGTCCACTAATGGTAGCTCCTGTGCAGAACGCTGGGCTAAAAGCACACCATATCAAACACTAAAATGAGAACTTTTATATAAGTCAGTATCAGAAAAACCTAGCAAATGTATTTTCTTGAACATGAGTCATTACAGCTTCAATCACAATTTGGCTTTGGTTCAAAATAATTAAATAAAAGTTGTTTTTTGAGAAACCGTGGATCATTTTTTGGCCAACTGTAAGCCTCAACTTTTGTCTTATTGTAAATAAAGCTCACAATGGCAAAATGCAACAAAACACACTCCCTCAAACCCCCAAAATCTGGTGATGATATTGGGTCGGCACGATGCAACTTTAGCAACTAATGAAAGCCTTATACTATATTATCAACTCATGAAAATCTATTTCTCCTCAAATAAAACTCCTAACAACTAAAAGAGCCCTGCAACTGAAACCTGGCTGGCCCCCCGCTGCACTGACATGTTTCACGTTGCTGCTGTTTTTGAGGAAGCGTGTGGCCACACACCAGAGATCCCTTCTTTTTTACGAGCAGAGCTCATTGTGTAATGATGCTTTTCGTTGACCTCATAGTATACGACAGCTACTGGCAAAAGCCAGCGCCAGGAACTGACAGTGGAAAGTGAAAATGTACAATAAGCTTTCATCCAGCAGTCATGAAAGTCAAATTCAATTGTTGAAGATATAAGCAAGCTATATCTGCACAAAGCTGCCCAGCTGGTTACACACACAGGGGAAAAAAAGCAACTTTTCTAGAAAGTTCCGCATCATGATTGGACACGCTGTATGTTGGATATCGTCACCTTAGGAATTTCCTTTTTAGCCTTCCCATTAATTCGAAGAGTACAGCGGTCATACCGCCTGCAAGTCAGACTAGGGAATCCTTCTGAAGCTCAGCAGGTTTGGGCTGGCCAGTACTTAAAAACCTGCTGTTGCTTTAAAAGTTGCTGCTGCTGTTATAGCTATCGGAGGGCCAACAAGAGATATCACCATGAGGTCTGTGTGAATCCCAAAACCCCAGTGCAGTGATGAAGACACTGTGTTGTAAAAAAGGCACCATCCTTCCAATGAAAACTGAGGTACTGATTCTCTGAGGTCCATAAAGATCCCTGAGCATCATTTTAAAAGAGAAGGGGTGGAACCTCAACATGTGGCTAAAATTGTCAACCACAACTCTTTCAAACATGGCGTATGGTGAGCAATTCCAGTCCTGGAAGGAATGTATCCTGGAGGTTTTTCCATCCTACCTGATGAGTCACTTCTTGGTGAGAATTAACCTGAAATCAGGTGCATGTTCTGAATTCTGTTAGGATGAAAAAACTTGCTGGATACCAACCCGTCAAGGTTGGAATCGCCCAACACTGTATCATTTCCTTTTGGTAAATTATCCTCTGCCCCTTCACCAATTTAGCTAATGTGTTGAGGGTAGTGGTGCAAAATGGCAGCTGGAGCATCACAGAGGAGGAGCTGCACATTGGAAGTATGTTAAAGGCATGCCCCATTGTTTCTCTAATCCCTGTGAGCGTCTAGATATATAATATATAATACATATATATAAGCTATATAAATATTCCTGTATTCAACCATGTTAAAGTGAATCAAACCTTAGAAAACTTCATTGTCAGTAAGGACAGACCCACCGAAGTGCAGACCACTAAGTGCAAATAATGTTGACTCACAACATTCAATGGGGTTGGATGCCACTTGCAGGGACACTGTTCTGCCACTAGGCTGGTTAATGTGGACGCGGAACACCATCCTGACACGCGTGTTCTTCCGTCCGATGTCCGTCTCGCCTTTCCGAAGCTCGATGTCAGAGTTCCGCAGTTTCAAGATTCCGGCACAGTCGATTCTAACGAATCATGGACAGGAGGTTCAGAGGAAACCAATGATGCAAACTTTTATTATAAGCTAGTTAGTACATGACAGCTCAGTTTGGGACACACTCTTGGACAGTTGTTCAATAAACATATTTTACTAAATGGAAGCTGAATATACGCCTTTATGTTTATGGACAGACTGTTTCTGCCAAAATGAGCCTTTTGGCATTAATTCTGGATTTCACAGCACTCGGGGGCATTCATTAAACACTTCATAAATGTCCTCTTTTTTCACTCTACCCTCAACCTTAGCCTTTGACAAAGACACTATTACAACCTTGCCAAGCTATCTTTTTCTCATTAAATGTACAAAAGTAACTGAGCTTTTCGAGCACAAATTAAATCATCATTGCATTTTTAGAGTGGCTGCCAAAAAAACATAATTGACATTTGAGTCACTGCAACCAACACAGCCTAAAAGTTTTGAGAAGAGTAGTTTTTATGTTATATAAGAAAGTTAAAAACTTAGTTTAAAATCAGGGGCTACATTCTTATTTTATATATTAAAAATAAATAAATGAATAAAACATTGTTCTACTCAAAAGTCAATATCAGAACTGGGGGAGATTTTACACTTGCACACTCCTGATTTAGACTGTTATGACAACATAAATATGTTCTCTTAGAACCAACTATTCTTTGCAGACTTTGATCAATGCTTTTCAAAAATCCATTAATATAAAAAATATGACTACAGTACATGTTGTACAGTAATGCATTGTATTAGTTTGTAGTTAATTTAAATTAATGCATTAGAAACACATTTTCCTGATGAAACAGTACTGGAATCCCTTCCAAAAAAGTTCCGCAGAGGGCTATGGGATTTTATGCAAGTGGAGTTGAGTAATGCATCAATTAAAGAGCAAGTAAAAAGTGCTGAGCTGGGCGGGCTGCTACCGCACAGACCCCAGCACCAGACTCCAGCGCCCTGTCAGAGACTCCCCACATATCCTGAGGCCTCCTGTAACACGAGCCTGCAGATCCTGGGAGGAAACCCGCCATGCTCACTAACAGTACCACTCACTCACTCACTCACTCACACACTTTCGTAAAGACTACCAGGAGCTGAATAAGTGCCATAAAACTGGCTCGACGTTTAATTTGGAAGTTAGTTTTACGACTGCTTCATATGAAGTTCGAATAGTAATGCACATAAATTAAAAGTGGTTATTTCAGTCAGTTCTTTGATCACTTATTACCTTTAACTATAGCAATAAAGTGCTGTTAGTTAATTCTGCCTCAACACCATACACACTCACATGGCTCTCATGTTGCTCTCAGGGAGCAGTGGAATCTCCAGTACTTTGGTGTTTGCCTGCATGACCTCGTGGCTGGGTGTGGACACCGTTTTGCCTGTGATGCGATGGACTTGGTAAAAGGCGTGCGGCCGCAGAAGACGGTCATCTGCTGTCCCGATAAAAAGCTGCAGGGTCAGGGGTTCGCTCTCCATGTAGCCGTGAAGCTGCAAAATAAGAGAGGCATCCCTTTACCTCTTCACTCGTTGAGCCAGTTAGTTGCTTTGCCATTTTATAAAGGTCGTGTTCTTGAAAATTTCATTATCGAACACATTTTGTGAAAAAAAAGAAACTTTTGATTGCACGATTGCACTTTTTATAACACTGTATTCAGTGTTATAACGCCATGTATGATACATTTGTTTCAAGAGGTTAATGAGAAAAAGCTGTAAATCCTGATATATTTACTTCAGAGATATGTTTAAGCCTGACATTTCTGTTTAGATAGTGAGAGAAAGAGAGAGAAAGCGAGAGGGAGAGAGATCCTCCCGTTCCTTCATGACATTATCACCCAGTAGAGGAATGCCAAGACTCTGTCGGTTCATGGCACAGGGCCCTTGTCCACACCTCTACCCAGTTTGTTCAATGTGCACCCTACCCTCAATCTCTGTGCTATCGTACAATACACAGAAAGACACCCTGGAACAACTTGTAAATACCTTTGGTTGGTAGCCGTCTTGGTCATTATAAAGTATCTTATTTGGCTATATAAGTGAAGATGATATGCAATAACAACACTTCTCAATATCCTACAAAAGTGTTGAAGTTTCAAGCGAAATGGTATTTCATTTTTAAAGATGCATATTTATTCTTCTTTTAGCATTCAGTAGCTAAACTAAGTAACAACAAAGTCTTAAGTCAGTCATCCCTAGCTCCTGTTGAGTCCTTGAGTCAACAGACACCATTCCGTCACTGTTTCCAGTTGGGAGGCTGGTTTGTGTTCACAGTGTCTTCCGCCAATCAGACGGATTTCCTGCACAAGTTAAGCACAGACACAGTAGCCCGTGGCTGCGGTGGGGCGAACATAGCTCAGGGGCCACTCACATTTACCGTCCATCTGATGGCGTGTGCGGTTGGACGCCAGCCGTCCTCTAAGGGGAAGGAAAAAACAACCTTGAAACAGAAACCGATGATTCGCAGTCGAAGACAGAGAAGGATCCGGAACGAAATGCTGAAAAGCACGTTTGGTGGTGGAGGGGAGCAGGGGAAGGCTAATTGGAGAGCGTCCACAGCAGAGCGTGCTCTATAATCTGGAGGTTTTACGGGACGAGGAGGCCTTGTGTGAGGTTCCCTTGGGCACCCCCCACCTCGGCAGACGGCCAGAAACGTGTGCGGTTCAGACTGGCCGCCTCCACACTGTGCCGGCCCCCATGATGTCAGCGCTGCACTGGGAACTTTTACTAAACAAAAGGCGGACTGTGCGCAGTGGCGGAAACTGCGGCGAAGGCGAAAATGGAGGGTGCCGAAAGAGAGAGAGAGAGAGAGTGTGGGGGGTGGTTCTTCACAAGAGAGTAGCACGGAGCCATATGCTTAGCATCATTAGCACCTCATTACGGCAAACTGAAACACCCAGCCAGCACAGACGTGGATGTAGGTGTTCAGAGTTGAGTAGTTCACCAGGCACGGGCCAGAACCAAGTGCCAGGTCTATTCACATTTTTGTAAGAAAAAGAAAAGTCAATCCATCAGCTCTGGCTATGACACTGTGAGATGAGTGTGGTTAAGCCCCAGCTACTACCGAATGCTGGTTGCAACCGTTCTGGCTTCGATGACTTATGCCCTCCATTCATGATGGTCTTTGCCTAAGTGGTATGGCCAGCTTCCATGAGCAAGCAGTATGATCACAAGAGACGACTGAGTCAACCCTGTCTGTTGCGGAACTGACTGGATCATGCAGTCATGAAGACACTGTGGTCTTGTGTAATACGTAAAGTATTTTGCTCCCTCCTCGGTTTTAGCGATATTACAGCAAAAAGTAGATGGGAAATAATCAGTCAATAAATTTAGATAAAAACCTGCAACGTATTAATGATTTGTATTTTTGAATGTCTTACTTGTATTATATACAGCTATATTATTTATCTTATTAAATTAAATGTTCCTAAAGCAAGAAACTTGACGCATGCATATATGTGATTATATCTATATAACTGCTGCACTAAAATTGATATGAATTTTGATAATCTGAATCTAGTGCCTGAGCAGTTTATTGTTCATCACTACAGTTTTAACACCAAAGACTACAAAGCCAGTCCAAATTATGGAGGCAGTAATTCTGATCATATTTTAACGAGCCAAAATCCATCCTTTATTAATCTGTTGTGGAGCCTGTCATTTGAGGTTCTACCAATGACATGAAGTGTAATGAGAGAGCCAAAGACTGGATCTATGAAGTCAACACCCATCTGTGATGCACAGTGCGAGGACTATTAATGAAGAGAGGACATCTGCATTTTTAAGTCTAGAACTCATAATTAATGATTATTACAGCACAAAAATATTTCCTCATTGAAAAATGTATTGGCAGAAGCAATCAAGAAAGCAGCTGATTTAAGTTGGACCAAACACAACCCAAATGACAATAATAGCAAAAGGATGTTGCCCATTGAGCTGATGAGTTTAAATGGTGACCAGATTTGCAAGGAGATCGGTGAGGCGCTAGCCAGGCAGAATAGCTAAAACATTGAGCAAATGAAAAACAAAGGAAACCACACAGGAAAAAAAATGTCACCCATTCACAGGAAAAGCAGACAAATAAATTTTACCTGAACTACAGGATGCCCTCCTGCCAGTGCCTTCACTGCTCCTCTGCTACCCTCTGTCTCATAGTGGGCACGATGGTGAGATTTAGGTTGGACCTCAATTTGCAGGCTATATGGACCAGAACTGGAGGGTAGTTGCCAGTCAAGAGCTGGCAAAGTTGGACTAAAAGGAGAAAAAATGTGGTTGTGATTCAAGGGGACTGCAAAGATGTAAAACCATACTATGCACAATTTTATCAGAGAATCAATTTTTTTGTTTCAATTTTACCTAATATATGGCTTTGGTTTGGACCAAAATGAATGCTGCGGCACATCCAGGAAACTGGTATAGCCCTCCTTCTTAAAGGGCAGTCGTGAGGTGTAATCTTCATGACAGAGCTCTGTCGAGACTACTTCATCACTTCCAGGCTCGGTCTTCAGGTTCACTGAAGCATTGTGCTCCAAGCTGGTTTTTCTTGCCTTCAGAGGGATCCCTTCCACAAGATCGGTCATCCCATCTGTGCTGAGGGCGTTAATGGCCGCCACAATGGCTGAGTTGGTGTACTGGTTTGTGTTTGGCAGCCATGTGTCATCTGTCACGCTAAGCCGGGGCGAGGTCTGTGGCGAGGGACCTGGGGAATGGTTTGGAGAGTATGGGTGGTACTTGTGTGAAGCTCCACCATTGAAAGTGTACTTTCGCTTGCCTCCACAAGGGGAACTGGAGCGCGAACCTCGAGATCCCACCCAGTTATCTTCTGTTACGCTGGCACGGGGTGAGCCGGAGGGCGAATGGCGTGGGGAGGATGTGAGGGTTCCTGATAGCAGTGATGAGGAACCTTTGGGTGAAACGCACGGTGACTCCCAAGGGGAGTTTTGTGGGGAGTTGTCATAGTTGCAAGAGTAGCCCGACTCATATGATGAAGCTTCTGAGTGACAGCTTCTGGATGAGATGCTGCTGGCCGGGCTCAGGCATGTAGGGTCTCGATACCCATCACCACTTGGCAACGTTAATGTCATAATGGAGTTGACACGTTTGGCCACGGGTGTGCTGCTTTCCTCCACCTCATCCTCAGGGAACTGGCTATAAGCTGTGATCTCAATGCGTGGGCTCTCCAGAGCCGGGGCTCCATTGTGGCCGGTGCTAGTTGACTGGTAGTAGCCCACTGAGCCCATATCTTCGTGGGAGGAGAAGGAAGGGGGCTGACTGAGGGAGACAGAGATGGAAGGGCTGGCTTGGAGGCTGTGGTACTGTGTGGGGAAGTTGGAGCTACTTAGTGGCAGGGACAATGTGACATTTGGTGTGTAGCCGTATGCATCTGGAGAGAAAAATGTGTCACAGTTCAAATGCCTGTTTATATTAAATAGAATTTCTGCAAATTATCACAATTGTCTACTGATTGGAACAAATGATAGTCCATGAGAAGTCAAACTCATTTTTAAGTCCATAGCCTCTGCAAAGGAAGTAAGGTGACTGATACAAAAAAAAAATTCCAAGCCAAAAATATACGTGTGTTAAAAATACCTCACTAAGCACAAAAACAGATGGAAACACACACACACACACCCAACTGGTCTGTGTGGGCACACGGTCATTCATTTTTATTTTCAGTGTTTCTGGAGTGTGTGTGAGTAGATGTGTGTGTTGGAAGTTTTGAAAAAGGATGCAAATTTTACTTAGAGCCTTTGTAACATGCCGCATGAGAAGTGAAAGAGTCCATCATGACATTACAACATAGTGATGATGACTGACTCCATAGCAACCTAGCGGGTCACGTGGGAATTGCACAGAGTGCACGGAGGGCACGTGGCAAGTTAGAAGTTAGAAGGACTTTATCAAAAACACATCAGCACATGGGAATACTTTCGAGAGGCATTTGAAAACTGCAGGTGTATTTGGACACGAGGGGGGGAGACTTTAGATGTTATTTACTGATCTCTAAACAGTCGACAGTGTATTGGTCTGTAATGAATGTTTCGCCTCCTCGCGAGCGACGTTATCGAGAAAATTAATAACAGCTTCTATCGGGGCGAGCACGATCCCACTGAACGTCACGAGCTCTGTAACGCATTTAGAATCCAATAAAAATACTTCTACAAGGAAAGTGTGTTGACAGTAAAAAGCTAAAATTGTATACCGCATAATATCACGCTGAAAACGTTTTAAATCCTTCTGAGTGTGGTTACACTCTCGACAAATAACGGTCTACCTCCCACGCGTCAGGTTCGGATCTCGCGCCACGCCCACCAATCAAAAACCTAATAAGCAACAAGCAAAGAAAACGCATTTCACCATTTTAAATACACTTAAGTAGTGTATTTATAGTTAACACTTTCTGTAGTGTATTTACCGTTTAAACAGCAATTGATGGCATGGTGAGTTTGTAGAATATACATTTAGAATGAAAAGTAAAGTATAACAAGACTTAAGAATCAGCATTAAAAGAACGTCATTACCTTCTTCTGCTGATTTCATGCTTGCTGAAAGGATGAGGAGTTGAACCGTCCACAACGCGTAATTCCGTGGAGAAAATTTCGATGGCAAAGCCTCCGCTATAAATACTTTCACGGGTGGATGTATCCCAGGCACCGGAAAGTGCGCATAATTTTGTAGCTATTATTTTACCAATAAATCTACTTTACAGGTCTTCGTCTTTAATTGGAGGTTTGCAAACACTTTCTGTGGTGTGGAATAAAAGTGAATAGCAAACGGTTTAGGGTCGTCGTGACGCACTACTTCGAAGCGGAGAGGTCTCCGTGTCTTTATAAAGCCGGGAAACACCTCCGTCGCGAAGCCCCGCCCGTCTTCTGACGTAGGCACCACGTCTCAGCGCACGGAGAGAGGGATTCTCTCCTCTCGAGATTTTCCAGATGTGAAGCCGTTACCATGCAAGGCAACGAGGGGACAGACGGAGAAACGTGGGAGCGACCGAACCAAGCACCAAGAAATGTAAACGAGTCGGGGTTAACGAATCTCGAGTCCTTTAATAGACTCGCTCTTTTACAGAATCCGACGCCCCATCAACGAGCACTGCTTAGCAACGGTGAGTTGGCGTCGCGAGTGTAAACAAACCACGCCCACTCTATTTTAGGACGCGTCAGAGAGCTCTTTAGAGCGCGAAAGACGCGGCAAACTGGTGATTTCTAGACAGACAGAAGGAAACCATTTTCGGGACGGTAGTCATAACTTTTAAGCACTCCATTAGCCTACTTTGTTGACATTGTGCCTGAGGCGATGTGGGCTACACGAGCTTGACATAGGTCGAGTGGAATTTAGTCTTGACGATTTATGAGCAAACTCGCCCTCCCTCCAGTCAAACCGTTATTTAATCACTTGGATAATCATCAATCATAATGAAAAAAACAGGCGAAGGCCAGATTTCATGTGTGCTTTCAGCTCTAAAGTTGGTCTGTAGTCCAAGCAGTCCAAATACGCTGCAGAACATTTTGAAAACGTGACGAAAGTACACAAAATAACTAGCAAGGAAGTACACAAAATAGCATGCAGTTTTGAGTCGCGCTGAACAAACACCGCGGAACGGGAAAAACAGAGGGGGAAATGAGGCTGCAACTCCAAGTAACTAATGAGGACGAACCTAAACGCCACTTCTTCATGTGTAATACTCAGTCCACCAGAAGGGTTGCACTCTATTGGGGAAAAAAGTAACATTGCAATATTTTTGCTGCGGTATACAGTACACATTCACTCTTCACGTATGTTCTAGAAGGTTTATAAAAGAGTAAAAATTATGTCTAATGGATACTGAGAAATCAAGTTAGCCAGTTTACTTTTAGGCTCCAACGTTACTCAATCCATAGACAAAAACCATGTGCATGGCTGGTGACTGGAGCTAACACATAGCCACGGTGCAGCCATGAAACTTTAGCTGTCGATTTCATCACGGGGACATAGTAGCGATGTCTCGCCCCTCCTCTGGCGTCCGTCCCTGGTCATGCCTATTTATTTGACCTCATGGAAAGCTCTCACCCGCAAGCTAAGAGGCTAAATGGGGGCAGGAGCGGGGTGTGTGTGTGTGTGTGAGAGAGAGAGAGAGAGAGAGAGAGAGTGTGTGTGTGTGTGTGTGTGTGTGTGAGCGAGTGAGAGTGTGTGTGTAAGTGAGAGTGTGTGAGTGAGTGAGTGAGTGTGTGTGAGCGAGTGAGAGTGTGTGTGTGAGTGAGAGTGTGTGAGTGTGTGTGAGCGAGTGTGTGTGTTCATGTATTTATCGCATTGTGGGGACCTTTTTGTCCCCTAAAATCACTTTTATCTGTTTTTTTGGACATTGTGGGGACACTTGAGAGGTCCCCATGAGGACAAATGACTTTATAGAACATGTGCTTGTTTTATTTGAGAAACTAAAAGAGGTAAAAGATGTCCTTTTGGTTACTGAGGTTAAGGTTAGGATTAGGTGTAGGTGTAAAATGATGTACTTTAGTCATTATGGGAGCCTATGGAAAGACCTCACAAAGATAGTAATACAAGATTGTCTGAGAGTGTGTGAGTGTGTGTGTGAGAGAGAGAGAGAGAGAGAGAACTCTCTTCTTCCCCGCCGTAGCTAATAAATAGCCTCTGGTTGTGGCGTCCACACTGGCTCTCCAAATACGCATCTGACTTGCCGCCTTTTTGTCTACATCCAAATGTAACTCTGCAACTACAAAGCTGCTACAATTGTTTAAACACTCAAGTTTTCAAGTGTCGTCTGACTTATGATTAAAAACTGTTCAAAAGTTAAGAAAATCATTGTCCCTTCAAGCAGCGTTTCCATCCATTATACTCACGTGTCTGATGAAAAAGATTTTTTTTGCATATTCTGAAAAAAAGGAAAAGGGCAAATTATTTTATATGCTATTATTACAAACATACAACAAATCAAATAAGTATTCAACAATATATGTGCATTTTTCATAGGATGTTTACCTTGATGTTACACATTTTCTTCATAATTCTTATTTGCAAAAATAAAAAATACTATATTCCATTTCTTATTTACAAATTTGAAATACAATACACTTGAACATTTATTCATAATAATCTAAATAATTTGTTTTTGACCATCATTGGAACTATCTATAACTCTGTCAGACTGGTCAGACTAATGGTCACTGTTTTCCAAACAGTTCTGAAAGCACAACCAAACTGTAACTCAAAACGAAAATCTTGATACAGGTCTAGCTATAGCCGAAGTCAAAATGATTAGCCCGCAAGAGAAATGGTTTTCCTAAATTCTGTCCAATGTTTACAACATTCATAGAACCTAAAAAGAGTATAACATCAATCCATGAAACGCAAACATATGCCACCCTTAGCTGCCAAGTGAATTCTACAGGAAAATGATGTTTTCGTTTTTAAAGCCACCTAATTTGGCAGAGCAACTGGCCTTGTCTTCTAATATACAGTATGCACGTCTTATTGGACATTATTGTAGATGCCTGTTTAGTATTTTCATCTCCGTCATGCAGACTTTCATACCCACCTGCCACAGATTATATGCACATTCAATGGAAAAAAGATAATTTCATGACCAAAAGTGTAGTTGTATTCTGCATGTAATCATGTTACAGTCTCTCATCCTCCCTCGAGTTTTAAGTCTTTCTATTTATAGTCTATGTAAATATAATAGTTTACTTTACGTGCCTTATTTGTTCTTACTGTAGTAACTGGAGCCGCATAGTCTTGTCTCTCCATGTACATAGTAGATAGTAGATATGACAACTTTTTGACACTTTTTGAAGACTGTCTTTATTGAGTAATTTTGCCATTAATTTTCACCGCAAATGTATCATTTTTAAGACAATTCAGTTTGGCTAAAATTTGGCTCAAAATCCCGTGGCTCAATAGGCTGGAACGGGTATTAAATGTATTTACACTAAATGTTACTTTAACTGATACATTTGTATTAAAAGAAAAGATCGGATTTTCTATGCTGATGGCCCATTGTAGTTTGGATATCAAAGCTCTGACATGTTCAAACTGACTGGAGGGCCAGGAGTCTCTGTATAAACAAACATGTTATCACATTTCCACACAGAACATCGGACAAAGTGATAAGGACAGGAAAAATTCACAGTAAATATTATGCTAAATTAGCTCGTTACTCATGCTCAGTTAGCTTGGGTGATTTTATTTAGCACATAATAGCAATTTTAAACGTAGAAGTTGAAGCCACATAGAAAAAATGTTTTTAAAAAAAATCAAAGCTGTAACAGATGTTGAACAAATGTTGTTTAAGAGAAGCTCCTGACACACTCATCCGGGTGCTATGAGGGATGATGCATGCATGAGCATCCTTAACTGATGTGTCAGCACCTTTCAAAGCCATTAAAATAAACCAACTGGCCTCTGTTTGTAGCCCTGGCCATTCACGGTCCAGTGTGAGCATGTGTGTGTGCGCCAGTGGTGGTGCAGGGGTTTGACGTCACAGAAATGCTTACTTCTCATCTCAGTCCCCCAAGTCGGCCCATCTGTCTTAAGTCTCGGCCTGTTTTGTGGGTCACAGTGCTGGAATGACGTGGGCTGCACTCTGATGAGAACCATTTTCTCCCCTGCAAACACCCTAAAAATGCTGCTCTTCTGCTTGTGCTTAGGCATAACACTCAAAAGATCAGTCTGTGTTGAACAGGCACTACTGTTGTCTCCATCTTCGTTAACTTAGTTTCACGGGAGACGCAATCACAGATGTTATTTTAGCTCCTTTTACAATCTGATTCATCAGCCTGCACTATAAAACCAAAGGCAGAGTTAAAAATAAATTGAGAGCCATATAAAGGGCTTAAAGTAGAAGGAGTAACAGGGATATAGAGACTTTTTTTAAACACAGTAATGGCCTTGGTTGTGACGTTCTCAACGCCCCCCCCCCCCCTTCCCCCTTACCCTTTACATACTTTTCCTGTCTCCAGTCAATGCTCCCTTTGACTGTGGCGCAGTGACGGAATCCCCAGTCTGTTTCCTGTTTTGTAAGGCTGTTGCGAGGCGACGGTGTGGGCCGTCCAGAAGAGAGAGAGAGAGGGAGGGAGAAAATTCTGGGGGAGCTTGTAATCCCTCGGGCCAAGCGAGCAAACAGCGGGCTCGAGAGCAGTTCCTCAGCGAGGACCAGACACAACACTGACTAAGACATGCACAACACTGAGGGGATTTAGCAACAGTTAAAGATTAAAGTTGCTGCTTTAAGAAAGTTGCTGTTCAAAGAAAGTAAAAGCCCCACCTAGCCTTAGTCACAAATAAAACAAGACAGAGAGGAAAAGGTGTTATTAAATGTGTTGCTTGGAATCAGCCAAAGCTATTTTCTGGCAGAATTACTGCCAGAAAATAATAGGGCTTTGATCATGCATAACAGAAAAGCAACTTGCATCCTGAAAAGGTATGATTCATCTTTTCGGTACAAAACTAATATGCTATGAAAAAAAGAAAGGTACGTAAAAAACTGCAAAACCTAGCCTGTAGGTTTGTATTAAAAATTGCCTTTTGGAAATAAATCCAGCGCAAAACAAGCCCAAACTGATTGGATTAATACAATATATGATAATACAGCATTGCTATTTTCATCAAATATTCCACAATACTTTCATTCTGCAGAAAAAAGGTTGCAAATGGTGGTAAATCAATCACTTTCAAAAGTCAAATGTAAAGAGAATGTACATGTTGAATCAGTTCAAAAGTATTTCCTTCTATTAAAAAGATAAACATACAAAAAATATCAATTTTGACCTTGCATTGGCTTTCACTTTCCACATTTAGCAGACGCCCCAGGGCAACTTCAACTTCCCATTATACAGAGACAGTCTCTTTCTGGAGCAGCTTGGGGTTAAAGGTCTTGCTGTGGAGCCTAATGATGGATTTTAGACTGTCCTGGGATTACACCCTCCAATCTTATGGTCAGCCACCCAGGGTTTCAGTCACTTAGCTCCCAAATATAGTGACCTAATATGCAGTATCACAGTAACATCTACAATAACTTTTTCTCCACTTGGCTGTAAACCAGGAGGACGATCTGACAATAGTGACTCCAAACCTCAAGTGCACGTGTTACATCTGATGATGCACATTTCTAAAACATGGCAAGATAATCCTCCATCAAACCACAACATCCGCCGCTCTGCAAATAACATAATTATTCACATCTGTAGTACCAGATGATACAGATGCTCCTCAGTCAATTCTCAAGCAGCTCTAATTGGATTGACAGCAATTCCTCCTAAATGACATAAAAATGAGGTTGCAATTAGCACTGCATGCATATAGTGGCACGACACTATCCGGTTTGAGTAAAGCTCAGCCTTGATCATAACTTTAAAGATGACAACAGTTATGAGGAAAATGGATGAAGTGCTCCAAAATGTGCCAAAAAAATCAGTAATGTTTGAATAATAAAATGCCTTTGTAATAATTTACCCCCAACATTAAATGGAAATTAAGGCCCTCACCAAATGTGCCTGTCTCGGTCAATGTTCTGTGGTGCTTCCTTCGAAAAGAAAAGAAAAAGAGAAGAGAAGGCCTGTATTGCTACTTGCCATCTTAAACAATCTCCAAAGGTATCGTCTCATTTTAACTCAAAAACAGGCAGCAATAAGCAAATCCATCCTCAAAAATAAGCTTGATTTGTAATTTTACATAAAACAAGTGGCCAGGCGACATTTTCTTTACGGATCTAATTTTGAACTGTTTATGTAAGCATCTTAGGTTTCTCTTGTCACAAGCACTGTTTGACACTCTGAATTATGTAATGACAGAGTTTCAGGGAAACCAGCCCGGTGCGTTTACGTTATGATCAGCTAATGACAGATTACGGGTAAAAGCTTAAACTTTTTTTTTTGGCATACAGCTGTGCCATTTTTAGCCCAGACAACCTCTGCCAGCCTGATGTTGACGAGGCCACGTGATTTTCCCGTATGCCATCATGGCAGTGTTATTGACTCAGGTTAGGGTTTAGAACAACAGTTAAAAGGCAAAGCCTCCACAAAGACTGCATCAAAGGTATAATGAAGGGGGCGATGATCTAGCGGTAAGATGCTCACCTATGAACCAAGAGGTTACAAGTTCAAATCCAGCTCTGTCCACCTTGTACTACAAGCATGAGGCCCTTAACCCCAAGTTGCTCCAGGGAGACCGTACCTACCACTTTCCAAAAAAAAAAAAGGGAGTTCGCAGGTTTGAATCCCGGACCGGTAAAGGCACCACTGATGTTCTCATGAGCAAGATTTAGCCCTTGAGCACTGCTCCCTGCTCCATATCAGCTGCCCCCTGCTCCTTCATGGATGGGTCAGATGCACTCACCTTCACTCACTTAACCCCAAGCTGCTGTAAGGAGACCGTCCCTGTAATTAAGAAACACAAATCACTCTGGATAAGAGCTTAATGGCATACATTTAATGCAGGAAACCAATATTTGAGTAACTGTAAAGATTCTTTACAATGAAAATGTCTCCAATTATGATACACTAACCCATTACATTACTATTTGAGTACGAAAGTAGTGAATATTAAGAGTATCTAAGTGAAAGTGAGTGATTTGTCATTGCAAACACAACACAGCACAGCACACCCCAATGAAATGTGACCACTGCCTTTGACCCACCCGTGAAGGAGCAGTGGGCAGCTAACAAGAGCTGCGCTCAGGGAGCAGTGCCTGGGGACGGTAGCTTGCTCATGAGTACCTCAGTGGTAACTTTACCAGATTCGAACCTGCAATGTTCTGATCACGGGGCGAACACCATACCATTATGCCACCAACTGTCCCCTAGTATTTTGCTGATATGTGTTAAGGTTAGCCATTATACTAACTTTCCCTCCAAGTCTTCAAGTTAAGTGCTTTAATTTGCTTGTTTTCTAAATATGATTGCAATTCTTAAAGTCCAAAAATGATGAGGACTCACCCGAAATCACCATCACGGAGCATCAGGAACATGCTGGAGTCTGTTGCACGAATTGAGGTTAAATGATTACGCACCGTCAAGTAGATAAAAGCTAGCAGGTAGTGATGTCACTCCTTCATTATCAGTTTATAAAGGAAAAACAAAAATTCTGCCACTGCAGAAAAATTGAGTGCAAAATGTAACTAAAGGGTCAATACTTTGAGTCATTCATTTGATTATAACAGCAATGTTGCAAAACAGAGACTGAAATTTGCTAGTTCAATAACAACAAAGTGGTTAATATTAATACTTAAGTACTACTACAATTACTTTGGCACTAAATACACAGCTAGACACCAGGCAGGAAGATACATTTACATGCTTCCAGACACATAGCATAAAAGAGCACTATTTGTTTTGTGACTTTTCTAAATTTCCAAGTAAAACAAAAAAGAAATTGAACAAGCACATGGCGCTGCGCACATCTGTATGTGAGGAAACAGCTGTGCATTGTGATGAAGCTTGTGCAGCGTATAAATTGTTTACTGCAAATATACCCAATCACAGAGAGAAAGAGAGGTGAAGGAGATGAAAGAGTAGGGTTCCCGACCGTTAGGAGCAGTGGACCATCACTTCAGCACAAGGTGCCCATAAACCACGCGTTTCCTCTCTGGGAGGTTTACAGCATGTGGATGAGACGAGCACCGATTTTGACTTCTGTCTTGCCAAATTGCGCACGTGGAGACTACTGAACTTTGTTTGGAAAGAAGAAAACACACATCGAAAGAGCTCCAGACCCAATCTTAAGATGTTAATATACTTCAGGTGCCGACACTTGAGGCATCTGTTTACGAATGAATGATTAGAGTATGAAGAATAGTCCAAACAAATGGACGTACATTGGAAACGGTACAAAATAAACAAACTTAATTCTATACAGTAATGCTGTGACACCTTTGGGGATTAGAAAAAAAGGCAGCACAAACAACCAAAAGACAAGAAATTTCTTAAATTAACTCTCGACAAGACTCATGGATCTGGGGAATGTCGGGAGTGTACAAAGCTGTCATCAAAGCAAAAGGTGGCTATTTGGAAGAATGTAAAATATACTGAACTTATAGCACTTCTGGCTTGTTAACCAACTTGTTTACTACATCAATTCACGTGGTCCTTCACCGTTTTAATGTCTTCAGTGTTAATCTACAATGTCGAAAATACTGAAAATCGCGAAAACAAACACTGAATGATAAGGTGTGTCCAAACTTCTGAATCGTAAATTTAGAGGACTGCTGTCATCTAGCGGTCACAAGTGAGCAGGACCTGGTGATATACAGTGGTGCCTTGACTTGCGAGTTTAATTCGTTCCGTGACGGAGCTCGTAACTCAAATGACTCGTATGTCAAATCACTTTTCCCCACTGAAATGCCATTAATGTGAAAGTGAGAATCAAATGCAATCCAAAGACACAAGTAAGCCGTTGCCCAATGACACTGGTTTGGAAATCAACAGAACTTCCCCACTTTTGTCACGAAGTTCTCTTCTAGTGAAATGTATTGCTCTTTAATGATACGTATCAAAACAATAACATGAACACAAACAGGAACAGACCATAAAAACACGCTATAAAATCACCCTACAGGGTCGGACACTGGTATTGAAATGCAATTAATCCGTTCCGGACCCCCCCAAAAACACCGCATTTTTTTTGTCACATGTTTTTAAATAAGAAAAATGTGCTTATAAATAACGAATATTGTATAAAAACGCAATACAATAGACTGTACTATAAACTGGTTTTATTAAGAATAATGTACATTTGCCTTGGAGATCAGGCGACTTGAAGATGCCGACGAAGGTGGAGGAGAAAAGCTGAACTGAATAACAATCTTATTCGCCGATTTTTGCCTGTTTCGCCACGCTTTCCTCCGTTTCATCTGCAGGGGTTTTCGATAAAAACCTGTCCAATGTGGTCTGTTTCATCCTCACTTTCAGCATGTTTGTGAAATGAGTTAGGCAAGTGTCATTAAATCGGCTCTTGACCCGAATTTTAGCTCTCAACTCAAAGCAAAAAAAAAAACCCGCCGAGGGATGACTCGTCTCTCGAAAAACTCGCTAGTTGGGACCCTCGTAAGTCAAGGTACCACTGTATTATGAAGCAAGAATGATTTAAACCTACAATTACTTTGTCCTATAGTAAAGACATTCCATAATAACAAAAATGCTATTACTGCTTTAGCCTAATCTGGACACAATTCGTCTTTCTTATGATAGTACCACCCAGATCTTATTCATCTCCTGATAAATTTGCCAAAAAATCAGCCCAATTCTACAATCAAAGGATTCACACGGTTGAAACTAATTACTTTTCTTAGATCAGTGAAAAATACAAACTAAATGTTCAAATGTAGGGCTGGGTATCGTTGCTGATTTCCTGAATCGATTCGATTCCGATTCACAAGGTCATGATCCGATTCAATTCTCGATTCGATTCGATTCGATATCGATTTATTTAGAGATTTCTTTGCATCAATACTAGTTTTGCTTGGTTATAAAATAACTTGTTTTAAAACCGAAGTGTTGCCAACAGACGGTGATTTGAGCGGAGCAGCTTCAGCCCTGGCTCTATTTGGTTTGGGTTTCGCCGGTCTCATGTTTTCATAGCTCTCCTTGCGCGGTCGCGAGAAGTAGTGCATAGCCTCAGGAAAAGATCGATCCACGAATTTTGGAATCGATATGGTGTTTTTCGAACGAGAATCGATATTGATCGGTGAATCGATTTTTTGAACCCAGCCCTATGAATCAAATGCAATCCAGAGACATAAGTAAGCCGTTGCCCAGTGACATCGGTTTGGAAATCAACAGAACTTCTCCACTTTTGTCACGAAGTTCTCTTCTAGTGAAATGTATTGCTCTTTAATGATACGTATCAAAACAATAACATGAACACAAACAGGAACAGACCATAAAAAACACGCTATAAAATCACCCTACAGGGTCGGACACTAAAGAGATCATGCTTCAAATAATGATCACTTGAGCAGTTCAGCAGGTTAATTACACACTCAAACATTTCAGTCCTTGATGGGGGGAAAAAAGGGGCCTGCAAAAAGCCAAATACTTCAACACAGACAATAAAAGGAGCATAAAACCAGCACAACTCAGGTTAACACCATGCCTTCACCACACATAGACATGGCCAATTGGCATACTGTCTGCAATTTCTTCATTTACTGTTATAAAGGTCCCTGTCTCTATCGTCCTCCCTTTCTCTCACATATTAATATACACAAACACAAACAGCACGAACACACAGTTAAAGAATGATAAAACTCATTCCTGAAATGTAATCGATGAAAGTAAGGCAAGAAACTGACTGAATTAATGACCTTCACATCAACTCAAGATTTACAGAAGATATCAGACTCCAGTGTTTCTTTTCTCCTAAATGTTGACCGCGACTTTCCACAGCCAATAAACTCGCCTTTTTTCCGATTCATCTGATGGGTCTATAATGCAGATTAGTTCAATCAGATTTCATTCCATAAAAGATTATTTCATTCGGTGTTTCATTCTAATTACAAATATTACATTCAGGTTTATAGAGGTTACAGGTACCAGCTGGCTTGAAGATTTGCGAGGGCGATACTATGAATTGTTGGTGAAGCTCCTTCTATAAGAAGAAACCTTTAGAATTGCTTTTAGCATGCAGCACTCCATAAATCAATACAGCAAAAGAAATACCTAATTAAACACAAGTGATGGTCATTTACGATGCTCGACTTTTGGCCGATTTTTTGGAGGAAGAAAATGAATACTAAATGGCACTAATAACCTTCTTCCATTGTGAGCCACATTAGCATCGTCGGCCCAAATAACTCAGGTCTTGGATCCAGAGTCTTTGTAACAGAAAATTTGAGATATTTTGGTAGAAAGAACAAAATCTCCCTGTATCAAATCCACAATGTGCACGACACGCAGCCAAGTAGAAAAGAAAATAGATCAGATGGCACAAAAATAAATACCATCATTTTACAATCAGTGTGAATTAACGTGTTCATTCAGCTTGGAGAAAGAAATTGACGAACGCAAAGTCTTCACAGGAGAGTAATACCGCTAATTCCATTTTGTTCACTTTTTTCCCACCACAAATGTTCACCGTTATACCACCACACCGCCGAAAGCAAAAAACGACTGAACACAATAAATAAAACAGTATAAAATTCCGGGAACCCTTGTAAAAATTAGGACACTTTTTTAAAACTTAAATCAGACATGAAGTGCACTGTTGTAAAGGGAGCGTCCCGGAGCGTGGTCTGGAAAGCTGTGTTCTTGCAAAAAGGAAAACAGTTCAAGGTAACACTTAAGTTAGGGTGTTAGTCTTTCTCTCTCTATTGTGCTTAGCCTTTTCAAGTAGTGACAGGTTGACACTCGTTTTCTGGTGCGGCATATAATATCCATCCATCCATAATCCAGTGGGTGAAAAAAAAGTGCAGGCGCTGGTTGTAGATAGAAACTCAACAACGTGGACCATACAAGGCAAGAAACACAAATCGGGCACTTATAAAACCTACATAACAGCTTGGAGAGTTCTCGTTGTTGTTGCTGTGCAGGATTATAAACGCTCAAAAGTCGCCCTTTAGGAGGAGCACCCTCGTTTAACCGTAAGCGATGCATCCCGGGGCTCAGGAGGACAGCTTGGAGTAACTGGGCGGGGAAAACTTGCGTTTAAGGTATTTGATGATGTACAGAGGCAGACAGCTGACCAGCGTGATCGTGCACACCTTCCACAGGAACGTCCGAGTCGTGATGAATGACAGATCTGTCAAAAGAAGAGGAAGGGGACAAATCCAGGTAAGCAGGTCTCACTGGCGTTAAACGCCTCAGAAAAGGACAGAAAAGACGGCGACGCGGCGAAAATGGGCAGCGAGCAAGTTGGAGGACTCTGGCTGGGGCGGTAAAGAGGGCGGACACAAATGGCAATGAGAGGAAGGAGAAATGGGCGAAAGGAAACATGAGCAACACAGGACCTACCCAAGAAAGCTCCTAAGGACACTCTACCTATGCCTGATTGAGAGCCAGAGAGCAATGCAGCGAAAGAAAGAGAGAGAGAGGGAGAGGGAGAGAGAGAGAGACGGCTTAGAAGTTAAGCAGTGCAGGTTAACAAACAAAAAGCATATGAGCTTAAAGCGGAGCTCAAAAGCCTTCAGATCTGTTTATGATCGAGACGTTAGAACTCAAACAATTAAGTCTTTCGTAAGAGGTCTCATCAAAGAAGGTGTAAAGAAGCAGAAAGATAATACAAAGCCTGACAAAAATATTAAGACTTTTGTACAATAACACCATGAAATGTAACATTTTATGTCTAAATATGGCAACTATGTAAGCATTATTTAAGATGATCATTTCTGTATTAAAATATTTTAAAAAGGATCTGAATAGTTTTGTAAGTAGCTGTATTTTCTCCCATAAGCAGCACAGATTCCAGATGTTTAGTATTCTTATTCTTAGGTATTAGTTTACTGTTTTCATTTTAAACCATGTTAAAAATACCATGTTAATATTACTGTTTCAAAACGTGATTATTAATAAAACTGTAGTTGACGAGTGGCTTTTCATACAATTTCACGTTAAAATTCAGTTCAATTTTATTTTGTGATATTTTCCTACAAAACGGATTGTGTAGCTTGAACCGCAAGTCATGGAAATCAGAAATTTTTAGGGTAAGTAGGAACGGCGTCCATCTCGGCATAGGCCGAAAAGCGTAGTGATCGACTTATAATTGGTGGTACAGCAACGGAAAACAGGTTTTGACCTCTAGGCGCTAAAACGCTAGATAAATTTATGTTTTGTCATAACAGAGCTTTTAGAATTTACATGAACTTATAGAAAACCACCCAATTCTTATTTGAACATTGTTAGAGGTTAGTTTCTTTATAAACACAACTCCTTCACTACAAAGTCACAAATTTCAATTTGCATCTTTCCTACGTAACTGTACTTAAATGTTCTACGTTTTAACTTCTTATATCTGGATATGTTTAATGTACGTACGTACGTGGTTTTATCCCACGTCATAAACATCAGCATCAACAGTGTGTGGATGTGTGTCTAGGAGAAACACACGAAGACACTGCCGATGATCAGTGTTGACCTTTTTGCGCTGCTTTTTGCGACTTGTGCTTGGACCCCATCCCTTGCCGCTTGCGGCTAAATTTATTATTATCATTGTTGTTGTTGCAGTAATGCTCTGTCATGTGTACATCTTCAAACGATTAGTTGTCACACACCCACTCACACTAATACAGACTAAAACAGGTGTGAGAAGTGCCAAAGAGGTGCAATGATCTCGGCCGCTCTTACCAAAGTACTCGTTGAGGAAGGCCAGCGAGGCCAGGTAACAGCCCAGGCTGAAGAACTCGGCCACCACCATGAGCCAGTGCCACGTTCGCACGGTCAGAGCAACCATCAGCAGCTCGGTCAGAATCAGAGCCGTGAAGGAGATGGCCACGACGTGCACAAACTCCTGGTCGAACAGCACCAGGGCGCCGTACATCAGGATGCCCCCTGGTGGACAGACGTGAGAGCTGTTAGATCAGTTTATCAACAAATCAGCATTTCAAAGCTGATCATAAAATGGGCCTAGTATGCTGCATAGAAATTGAACAAAAAAAATGTGTATTTGTTGCTGAACTGTAATTTTCCCGTGGCTATTTAGAAAATATGGTTATGCTGCAAAAACACCATGCCCAAATTGGGACGTTTCGAGATGAAAGGAGCGGTCAGAGCCGCACAGCCAACGACCGAGGCTCTTTTGCGGCGACTTTCCACAAGCTCTGAAATTTCCAAGAAAACATCTCCAAGTTAGGTAACATTTGTTTGAAGTGTTGATATCAGAATCTCTTTGTGACACAGACTGTGGTTCTCCAGATAAACCAAAAGTAGTTTATACAACCTGGCCTCGGAGAACTGGCTAAATGGCCGGCCAGGGTATGGAGGTTCGTCTGAATAAATGGGAGGGGATCCCTTTGAGGCTACTGGCTTCCTGCCTGAAGACTTCCTTCAACACCCCTAGTGTTGATTTGGACTTTTCTTTGATTTGGCCAAAATTCCTCTAGACCAGTGTTTCTCAGCCCAGTCTTATTGTCTCAGGTTTTCTCAATCCCAGCACAACTGATTCTACAGAATATCTAATCATCAGCACAGAATGAAGTTGTGCAGTAAAATGATGTGAAAATATGTGCAGTGCACTGGGCAAAGAGAACCAGGGTCGGGAAACATCAATGTATCCCAGGTCTTATGTCCAGACGAATAGAATCGTGCTCAAGGGATACTGCTGTTATGTTAATATGAGTCTCCGAGTCTTGAATTAATTTTACTAATACAGCACTCTTTACAAGACACTTTGTGACAAAGCGCTTTACATATAAACCAACAAGAAAGCCTGGGGCGACAGTGGCTGCTCGCATCAGGTTCAAATCCCTAACACTTGCCTTTAAGGCCAAGGCTGGAACAGCAGCACCTCCTTGCTTATCAGCACTTCTTAAACAGTGTGTCACTCCTCGGCTTCTGAGAGCATCAACCGCTGCTCGTTTGGAACCAGCTCTACTTAAGAGAAGAGGAAAACATGCAACGAGACTCTTTGCAGGGCTGGCTCCTCAGTGGTGGAACCAACTTCCGCTTGCCGTTAGAACGGCCGAGTCCCTTGCTGTCTTCAAACGTCGTCTGAAGACACACCTCCTCAAAGAGTATCTAGGGGATTCATTTACCCCTTACTACTTATGTTGTCTTAAGCCTGGAATATACTTGCTGTTAACTACGTACGTACAGGCACGATCCGTGTCCTGCGTTGTTTGCGTCGGTTTTTGTGCACGTACTGAAAAATGAACGGAACGTATACGGAGATGCAATACCTGCGTAATTTATAGGGGGCAGTGTTGCGAGATCAAGAAAAGAATTCCCCATTTTGCTGACGAGATCTATTAAGTGGTCGAACGTACCATCTCCGCGATTTTCGTTTAATTCTCTGGTGCTGTCTCAGTATGACGAAGATTAATGTTTCTTCGAGTGCAGACATGTTTGGAATAACAGATGACGATTTTAAGATAGGTATTCATTCAATTATTAGGTTTGCGAGCCTCGACACTGACTCCTGGTGGTAAGGAGCACAGACTACAGATTACGACGCACAGTACGGACGCAAGTATATCAGCACAAACGTTAACAACGCAACTGTGTATGGATACGCACACGTAGCTCACAGCGAGTATATTCCAGGCCTTACCCATCAAAAAAAAACAAAACAAAACACTAACGTGTCTGTGAACCTTGGTTTTCTCTAACCCATTTAACGTTAAAGTATAAAACTTAGTCTGCAGGATTTTGGTTTAATCTCAATCCCGGTCCTTGCGCCCCACCGCTCTGCACAGATTCCAGTTTCCCGACCCACAGCACAGCTGATGCTACTGATTAGCTAATCAGCAACGTAGGACCGGCGTGCGGCAGTGCAGGAAATACAGAATCTGTGCAGAGCTGTGGGCCGCGAGGACTGGGATTGAGAAGCGCTGGTTTAACTACAGTTGTTAACATAGCTTACAGATCTAAGAACAGTTGTGGACCACAAAGCACTGTTGTAAGTCGCTCTGGATAAGAGCGTCTGCTAAATGCTGTAAATGTAAATGTAAAAATCTCCCTCTAGCAGGAAGACGCCTTGAGAGGAACCAAGGGGACCCTCTCCTCGGCCTCTGGACGACCAGCGTGGGTAAACATCTTACACACAAGTTCAAAATTAAATATTAATTTAGCATTGTTATGGTCATTCTGAATTACCATGTGAATTAACACAAACTCCTAAACCAACACCACTAATTTCACTTTTGTTCTGTGCTTCAAAACAACCTTCGTTTTTTCATAAAAATTCAGTTATACCACAAAACACATTCGTCCGGAGCTCCAACTCAAACGCTTCGTGCGTCAAGGTGAGTCCCCATATGAGAAGCTGCGGATTCAAAATTCGATTCACCTCCGTCCTGCCACGTACTGCAGATCTGAAAAAGGCCAGACATTCTGTAGCCAGTGTGTGTGGGCTACATCTGATAGCGATTGTATTCAATACAAAAGAAACAGGAACCTGAGAAACACAAGCCTGAGCGTGACAGTAGCAATGACAGACCATCACAAGTCAGAAATGAGGGGGTAGACATACACCGGGAAAGTGGAAAACTAAACAAGACACACGTGAAACAGATTACACAAATTAAACAAATAAAGGCAAATGGGAAGGGGTAAAAAATAAATAAAAATGGACAGACACAGCTGAACCAGAACAAAAAAAAACAAACATAAATGAACGTTCCATCGGTGTGTACTTCCTCGCTGAAAATGCCCAAATTACCGACATGAAACTGCACGGAGACTGGAGTTTATAAGAGAGCAGGAGGCTAGAATATCAGAGACCTTATGTCATAATGTTAGTTACAGCATGTGGCACAATTAACTCTTTAATTAACCCTTTAAACACTGATTTTTACAAATTTTTGCTCTAAAAAAAAATACCCAAAATAACATGTGTACATCTCAGCAACCACAGCAATGTCTGTTTTTATGCTTTTGGTGTCATTATAACGGTAACACTAGTGAGATGACTGTGGAATCAGCGTACACGTTACTGGGTCAGAATAAAGGAAGATGCAACACGGCAGAACGTGAAAAAATAAATCATGTTCGCCAAAAAAAAATACGTATTATCTGCGTAATCTGCGGAGTCTGGGCTTCAATATGATATACGGTATGCATGGTTAGCCGTAGTAGTATAGATTCTACAGCCGTATTTCTTCCACGTAGACCTACGCCGTGTTTTTGTTCTTTGTTTATTGATGTGTTTGCTGTTGGAATTGTGTTACGCTAAGGTGGAATTTGTTGTTTGAGATTTTGGCACCAGATTCTATCGGCAGAGCTGATGCGCTGCATGCATATGTTTGTTTACGTATACTGACTATTTAAAGCCTTCCCGTTCTGTCCGCGGTACCGGGGGGACGATCGGGCTCAAGTGTTAAGAATGTTTTCATTAACATTATAGTTAGTTACAAAAGAAAATGCTACTGTTCAGTCATGTAGGTTGGTTGATATCAGCTCGGTCAAACATGATTTTTGTAAAAACAATAAATAACATCATATTGGCATCTGGTAAAGGCAACTTGAGGTAGTGATGCATCCAGGGATGACGGTGCCACCATAAAAGCCAAGCAGAAGAACCGAGGAGGTCAAGTGTATGTGGTCATGCTTTAAATCAGACTCAATACAACAATCTCGCAATTTTCAGATTAAGTATCAGAAATTGACTTCTGTGACAGTTCAAGTTGTCCTTAGCGTAGTGAGTTACTTCAAAATTTCACAGTAAATCATTTAATGCCACGGCCCCGTACGTCCTTAGTAACAGAAAATAATGCTTTAAAAATGCCTGAATACATGACTGAGATTATTCTATTATGCTTCAGGAAATACTTGACTTCAATACTGTTTTCCTAACTCAAATCATGTTGACATACAATTACATACACATATGTGACTCTGCACGGTAAAACCAGTCGCTTGTCGCAACGGAGGTTTCTGAGAAAAACGACCGCTATGTTGCGTGGGGTAAAATTCTGGATTTTTGGTTTTTAGTGTTTTGAAACAGTGGAAGGCTCCTCGAGTACTGTACTGTTGTGAATCAATTCTTGCTGAAAACTTGTTCTTCCCTCCTAAAAACGTGACTTTGAGGTGAGGAATTCAATTCCAGCAGAATGTTAAAAGTTTCTGTTTTGGAATCATTTACTCAATATTTACGTAAACCTACTCATTGACTAGCATGAAGATATTTCTCCGGAATCCATCTTCATCTCCCGAGTTCAGTTAACCTAACGCAGGTAGGCTGTCCGTGTGGCTGTGAATGCAGCGAGGGTTACTGTAATGCAACGCGAGCTGCCATCGCGACCAAGTTGCCTGTGAGTAAGACGGCGAGCAGTCAATTGCAAAGGCAGATTTCCGCTTTCACTTGGCGCATACAGGAGAAACCCGACTCTTTTGAATGTTGATATTCCAGTCATACGCCGCCCGATTCATTCGATATAGGCATCGTTTAGAAGCTTGATTTATGCCCTTTCATGAAAACCTGAATATATGCGACAAGCGGTTTTGCCATGGTCACATGTATCTCCTAAATTATTCAGGAACACGGAGATTGCGAGCAAGATCACAGTAAATCATTTAATAACTCCGTTTGCCAGTGTCCAAGTGGCGGCCCTGTACGTCCTTCATATATTCTGCTTCCTGACATGTACTGTCTGTACGTGTTCTTGAAAAGTAAGCGTGTACAGCAAAAAGACTTCAAATGAAGGAGTTGAAGGATTCACTCGAAAGAAGCCCCGAATATTCTGTTTGAACTCCCGTTAGGATTAAAGACGGCACGATACCACCTTTTTATGTCCGATACCGATACTGTAAATTTGGATATATGCTGATACAATACAAATCCGAGTCTTTTTTAAAACGGAAAACAGAAAATAACGCTTTAAAAAAAGCGTCTGAATACATGACTGAGATTATTCTATGATGCTTCAGGAAATATTTGACTTCAATACTGTTTTCCTAACCCTAACCATGTAATAATTACATACCCATATGTATCTCCTAAATTTTTTAAATAATATCTTAAAAAATCGTTTAATGCAGTTGTGAAATTTTGAGACGCTTCATAAACCTGTGGCGCTAAATGATCAGGAACATTCAGAGACTGCGAGCAAGAGGAAATTAATCAGCATAATCGCAGGTTGATTTGGGGGTTGCAGTGTGGTGGTTTGTTTCACACTGAAGCTAAATGACAATTAAATTTTCAGTTTTTACCCCGCAGTAGCACTTCCCATGCGCATTTCCAATTGAGCGCCAAGACGCTGCTGACGTGGATCGGCTCCCTATAGATCGCCGCCTAACGCTACCGGCATTCGGGATCCAGCTGTGCAGTCGTTATAGGACCGAGTATCCCATCCACATATCGGATCTGTGCCATCTTCAGTTAAGATGAAGAAATCTGAAGCAAAAAAAACACTATATACCTCGACATATTAGTAACTGATGGCATTACATGCGATGCTGGAAGCGGCTTCCGTTTTCTGCGATGTTCCACGTTCCTAAACGACGTTTGTGCCGCCCTGCGTGAAATAGCAGCCTTTTTTTTTTTTTCCGTTGGATGTTGTCCATCGAATGATCCACACTTTGAGGCTTGTTTCCGAGCACATTCTTTTCCTTTGAGCATAGCCCATAGGAAGAAACCTGGTGCGGTCAGATCCGGCGAACGTGGTGGCCAAAGCTTGTTTGAAATGAGCCTAATGCCAAAGGAGGATTTCCGCCACGCTCCTTGCCGACGTGTGAGACGTTGCTCCAGCTTTCTGGAAGTAACCTTCCGTTAACTCACGATCATCCAGTTGCTTCACGAACTGTTCAAAAACGTCCAGGTGCACATCGCTGTTCACGGTGGTGTCCGATAAAAAGGGAGAGGCGAGACGTTGCTCATCATACACTAACTTTTTGATCATGGAGCTATATACTGTATACTGAGGAGGACACTGCATATTGTTTCGTTCCGACTACTACGCCCCAGCTTAGAGTTACGCCAGATTATTTTTTGGCCAGATTTATTTCTTTATTCCCTGTTAAAATGTCTGCTGGGCTTTAGAGGGGTCCACAAGTAAAATAATTCAAGGTGGTCAGAACCTTACTTACATACTGAATGAGATACAGGGTGACAAATAAATTGTGCAGCTCAGTGGACGGATAAGAGCTAAAATCGATGAGTAACTACGGGTTTCCCTAATGAGTGAGCGGTGGGCACAGACAGAAGACAACAGTTCCCAAGTGTAACTATCCTGTCTGCAGATTCATCCCTTCACTCTCCAATAATTCTCAAAACTGTACCAGTCTCCATTTTCAATGCAATCATAAACGGCAGACTCTGCTGGAGCCTAATGGCCTCCTGATCACGGGCATAATTGTCTCCTCTTTCCAAAAGAGGCCCGACATTCTCTCGATAACTGCTGGATTAAATGAAGCCGGATTCCTCTCTACCCCCGCCAGTCTGTTTCTCAGCGTTTTAATTCAGCAGCGGTTGTCGATGTTACGCCGACAGGGTCGTCATTGCTGGTCAGATTCACATGCAGTTTATGAAAGGAGAGAAGGGGAAATAAGTTTGACTGGTGAAACCATAAGGTGGCATTTTGTGGATTATTTACAGATTCTTTTTTAATAAACATTAGGGATGCACCGACACCGATACCGACACCTCATTGCAGGAAACATTTCCGATTGAACAAAAAATTTCCCGACAATTTTCAATTTATACCATAGCGGAAAAATAATGATGTAGTTATGTTCATCGCCACGCTGGAGGGTGTAAATGCCACAACACTTGCCAAATAAACTGTAAAAATGGAGGTAAAAATGTCAGCCGTCTTTTTTTTTTTTTTAATAAAAAAGAACCTTCACTTAATTTTCCGAAAACTGCCTCAATCTGACATGCAGCACTCTCTTTTTTGATAGTTACAAAATGTTCCAGAGCCAATGTTTTAATATTAATTAGTTGTTGCTGCTTTTTTTATGTTTTGATACTTACAGAACAAAAAAAATGGATAAAAAATTTGTATCACTTATTTTATAAAACGACATAAGGCTCTTTAATTAATGTTTTGGTTTTTGAAAGTGTATTTTTGAGTTTAGACTAAATACGTAAAAAAATCCTATTATTATTGTCATTACATAATAACAGACCTGCTAATAAGGGTATCGGTACTCTGTATCGGTTAGTACCCCAAAATAAATATCGGTCCTCGTATTCATGCTCGGGCTCAAAAAATGGTATCCCTGCATCCCTAATAAACATCTTCTGTTTTGGTAGGTTCCAAGTCTCCTAGTAATGTGCTGAGGAAAGACAAGCGTTTGTGCGTATACGTGAGGAGCGTCACGACTCTTTCAGCAATCTGACACGCTGAAATGTGTAGTGTCATCAAATAACTTGACCTTAATATCACTGATTAAAACCCTTAGGCTACCATAAGGAGCATCAGGAACAAACAAATTCATGGTGGGAAAATTTACCTTGATACATAATTCTCAATAACACCCAAACTGTGGTTTTGAAGCTAAGAAAGCGTCCCTGCAAACAGAGGAGAGAATTAACGCCAGCAAGTCATTAACGGAAACTAGATTTAGGGCTAAATGTCATCTCAATACCTTTTGTGAGATCCTTATATAACTTCTGGTAAAAGGTGCTTGCTATCTGGCTTGACGTCTTGGTCCAGGACGAGGGAGAAGACGAACATGGTGTAGATTGTGTCGTAGCTGTGAACGTGAGCAATAAGAAATCAACGAGGTAGACGACGCAAACGAAACTTCTCTCTTCAAGTCAACTTGAACTTTTAATTAAAGAAAAGCTGTTGGAGTGAGAGTCCACATACTCCACCATGAGGAAGCCTTGCTACAGAGGAACAGATGCGGCGAAATTGAGGAAAACACCGCCTGGAGAAAAAAAAAAAAGCAAACCGCTTCATTACAATCGAGTTCAAATTTGGTCTCAGAATTGTATTCTGAACTCTCCCTCCTTCCCACAAACAAATCGGTCCAACATATTACATTGAAGTCAATAAAGTATTTGCCGCAAATATATCACTGATACAGCTTACAGCAGTTGTTAGCGTGACAGTAATTATCCTACACCGTCTCTGCGGCCGCGACCCTTCAAATGGTGTGGACTACATGTTGAGGTCATTGCAGGGTGCATCAGGTAAATAAATAGGCCATTGTGTGCCCTGGCTACACAAATAATCACACACTTCACTCACTTTTTAATCTAGCCCAGTAAGTGCTGCATGACTACGATTCAATATAAACTGTTTAAAATATTATTTTCAATGTTACAACTTCTATAGGTTGCTACAGATTCAGCTAGGAAAAGTTGATCAGCAGTCTCTCTTTATTTTGGGACACGTCAGGGCTCATCCCCTTAGGATATACTGTATAAAACATCATGTGTTCACTAACACATAATACATCAAGGCACTGGGAGTATATGTGACCCTCCACGGCAAAAAACCCATTGGGTCAGAAATTCTCAAAAATTCTGAGTTATGTTTTCACATGAAAGGATGAAATTGAGTGTTTGTGGCCCAGTGCCTAGTGTGAGACACTGCCTGGACCCTCAACAGGTTGTGGGTTTGAATCTGACCTCTGGTCTTACCAAGACTGGGTCCCTGAGCAAGTCCCTTAACCCTAAGTTGCTCTCAGGGGAACTGTCCCTGAACTTAGGAAATGTAAGTCGCTCTGGATAAGAGCGTCTTCGCTAAATGCTGTAAATGTAAATGTAAATGTAAAAACGATTGAAGTAGAGCGTCAAAACAGAACGCTAACATTCTGGGTTGAATTCGAATCACCCCACAATAAGTTTTTAGGATGGAAAGGGTAAGTTTTTCAGCTAAATTGATTCCCAACAGTACAGTATAGACCTTCCACTGTTTCAAAACACTAAAAACAAAAAATCCTACATTTTACCCCACGCAACATTCGATCCGATTCATTCGACATATGTGTCGTTTTGAAGCTTGATTTATACCCTTTCATGAAAACATCATAACTCCATTTTGAAAAATTGCGACAAGCGACTGGTTTTGCCGTGGAGGGTCAAGATTTTGAGACATTTTAGTTTACTTTTTAAAAATGTAAGTTACTTTCCCTGGTAACTAGTTACTTTTATAATGCTATTACTAACTCAGTTACTTTTTAGAAGAAGTAACTAGTAACTATAACTAATTACTTTTTTAAAGTAATGTGCCCAACACTGCTGTTCAGTTGTTATATCGACTGCTGTCATTGAAGGAAACACATGAACACCATGATTCCTTTCAGCGTTTTTGTTGGTGGTGTTAGCGTTAGGGTTAGAAATCCGTGTATCATTTTTCTACGTGAAACCAAAATCAAAAAAAGGAAAAAAAAAATCCGATTTTGGGCTCAAATCAAAAATGGATAAAACGGGGAACGCACAGGTGGTGTGGACCCGGAAGAAGTGGCTACAACGCATAAGAAGATTATAAAACTACGGAAACCGAGCTTTAACATTACGGTAAACCCGGGAATCACGCGATAAGCAGGAGAGCGCTATTTGAGAGGAGCAGGCACCAAGATGCTGAGATTTCGGCGTACTTTGCAGCGGCGTCCAAATGCTTCAGAAATGTCTGTCAGATTTGTATTCCGCGCTCAGCACCAACTTTCAGCAAAAAAAGTACACACGCCTGATATACAACTGAAGCGTAATAATTTATTGTAATTTTTTGAGAATGGTACGCACGACAAATTGGGCAAATGGTGGACAGTCACAACATCACTACAGCAGTTGGTAAAATCTATCGCAAATAAACAAACAAACAAAACAAACAAATAAATAAATAAATAAATAGCACTTCCGGGCCACACCACCAGCACCCTTAGAGAAGCCAAAAAGGAAGGGTGTGTGTTTCTCGTCTTATCCATTTTTGCTTTGAGCCCAAAATTGAAAAACGAGTCGTTATTCACATTTTTTTGCCAGAAACAAAAAATTTTTTCGGCGGAAAACGAATGAATTAATGATACACGATTGTTGTGGGTCAACACTCAACCCTACCCCTTTCACCCCCAAAGCTGTAACCTAGCAAAACGCTGGAATATCTTAGTTTTTAGGTCTGCTTAGCCCAGTGGTTCCCAAACTGGAAGGCGTGCAGAGGTATTGCAGAGGGGCGCACCAATGGGATATCCCATGCCCACTCTGAGCCTCTGCTAGAAAGGTTCCGCTTCCAGCCGCAAACCCCTAATTGAGAAGATTTGCAGCACAAAGCAAGCCCGCACCAGCCACTGAAAAGTGCGAGACTTGACAGGATCCTCTTTTACGTTTCTTTTTCTGACTGGGGAAAATCAAGCACTTTTTCCAGCCGTTTTGTTTTTATGGCAATTTCAGCATGTTTCTTTATTTTCTCCCACAGCGAAATGGCACCGCCAGGAATTGCATTTGTTTCGGCCAAGGAGTATCAAATAAAGTTTGAATCTGAAACCTGTGAAGCCTGAAGAGAGGGGGGGCTCAATAGTGTTCTATTCCAGAAAGAGGCCCCAGAAACCACCGGCTTAGCCAGATGTGTGTGTGTGTGGTCTTTGCTACTTGCATGGTGGAAATGGACTGTGCTGCTGATGCATGACTTAACTGGCCGAGGGCTGCAGAGCGTTTGTAGCTGTTGCGTCCGTGGACCATCAGTAACCTGCCGATGTGTTTGAACTGGGTTATGGAGAAGTCTGCAGCCAGTGATGCCTGTTTACCTTCCTGCACAACGGAAAAAAATGATACAGCTCATGTCTTCCAACACCATATACAGGAATTTTATCTTTAAAATTCACTTTCAGGACTATGCCTTGATTCGTTAAAAAAATAATAAAAAATTCAAACTGAATAAACCCAGCTGATTTACATTCGGCACATAAACTCTCCTGGAACGCACATACACTATGTATAAAAAATGATGTGTACAGTTGTGTGAAATGTGCGTTAAGACGTGTTGCGGAAAAGTGGGTGATAAAAAGCAACACGTGGCTCAACTACTACACCCAAACTAACCCTGTCCTTGATGAATCAACAGAATAACGTAATAACGGACATTCCCGCAGGTCTGCACTAGAGTTCCTTTGCTACTCAACAAATGAAAGTCAGAAATCAGTCCCTTTAGGAGGTTAAGACTCGGTGCCGGAGCGCGATTTTCCAAACGTTACACATTCCGACATTAATATGAACGTGCTTGTTACCTTTCCTTCAATCCCTATCCCACAGTCTGCAGCCTGGATCATGCTGACGTCGTTCCCTCCATCGCCTGAGCAGAGAGGAGGAAGACTCACGTAAATCATTTCAAACTTGAGCGAGTGGTGAACACACCACAAACACAGCAAACCGCGAACCACAAACAAAATATGACCTCTGCGTTTGACCCCTCCGTGAAGGAGCGGTGGAGGTGAAGGCGACAAGCGGCAGCACCGGGAGCAGTGCTTGGCGATGGTGCCTTGCTCACGAGGAACCCAGCGCTACCATTACTGGTCCTTGGATTCAAACCGGCGACCTTCCGATCACGGAACGAGCGCCCTGACTGTTACGCTATCAAACATCTTGTTAATGACGTAGGATATGATGGGTCACGAATCTGTCGTGATATATCTTAACGAAGCCGTTGTTATTCGGCTTAGTAAGGATCCCAAAGGTTGTTAATCCCAAAAAAGGGTGATGAGAAAGTGTTCTAAACTGTTCAGAATAAAGCAGATAACAGCTTTCCTTTTTATAACCAGGTGATGAAAGAAATTGCTTCGGTGCACTTAGCTCGCCATCTGGTGGACATCGTCGGCAAATGCACGAGAATCACGAGAGGAGAAGAAAACAAAACAGAGAGAATAGAGAATAGAGGGAAAGAGTGAGCGAGGGAGGCTGAAAAAAGACTGACCAATAGCACAGGTTCTGTTGGCCATGTGTTGCTGGAGAAGCCTGACGATCTGAGCCTTCTGTGTGGGCGAACAGCGGCAGCACACCACAGCTGGACACTGGCACGCTAACTCCACGAACTCATGTTCATAATAACGCAGACAAACCTGAGACGAACATTTTTAAAAAAAGAGGAAAAAGCCCAAATCAAATCCAGATGTTGTCTATGGTTAGGTCATGTTATGGATCAATATTTATATCCATAACACAATATACAGCTCAATAAACAACATGGAGTCTAGAGAGTTCCTGATGACCAGAGCACAGTCACAGCCCTAAAAAGCTGCTCACTTAGCCCAGATGGGCCTCGCCTCGACTCGAAACCTTCCACCGTTAAAACAGAAAGCCGACTTTTATCTGCATGTTCCACACTTCACGAGTCTCTAAAATCGTATGTTCTTAAGAAAGAAACTGGGGACGCACAATAATATCAGAATCACATCGTGAATTGGTCATAATTGTTTTTTGAAGCTTGGGTCATTATCTGACCCATGCTTAGATTTGCCTGGTATTTTCTGCCGATATTTTAAGAAGCGTTTATTGTAGGTCGGAAAGGCAACGCTTGTGCCAAAGTCCAAGGTGGGATTTAATACGGCTCATGCCTTCTGTCTTAAAATATATACCATTCTTTTGTGCCAAAAATTCTGAGCACACGGTATTAACGCTATGTTAACTCTAGTCTTTGGTGACAAGACAACTCACCGCAGTTTGAAAAAACCAACTAAACGCGGCTTGCCTCGCTTCAGAATGTGAGCTCAAGACATGGCTGTGTCCTGAGGCCCGTATTTCCGCAAAATAATAGTATAATATTGGTAAAGCGCTCTTATCATACTTTTCTATGAGGTAGTATGCAACTCAGGAAATAGCCAGGGTTGTAACTTAACTGCCTTCATGCACTAGGTAGCGTGATGAAGGAGAGTGTCACAAGCATTTGCCGAAGTGACTTACTACAGGAAAATGTCAAAAGCACGCATTATTTTTGTACCAAAATTCACTGAACTTCACTGAAAGTGAGCAAAATCTAAGTCATCTCTGAGTTATTGTCATCTCTGCCATATACTGTTAAAGAATACAGAGAGGCGAGACAACGTGTCTCCAGTTTTAACAGAGCAAAGAACCAAACAAGACGCTCAGAATAAGCAATATATAAATAAAATATAAAACAAACTTTACACTAAAAGTAGAAAGAGACAGACGTAATGACGACGATTAAAAATATTGGATATCGCCTTTTATCGCGATCCCTAGAATGTAAACATTTCAAGGACTAAAGTACCAACCGTGTTTGAATACGCGGATATCTTTGCCCTGATACCAGGTGAGAATCTCTACGATGCATCGCTAAGCTGCCCCCCAACTTGTCTCCCCAGCTTCAGCATCCAGATCTGAAACAGAACGACAACTTTCATTACACTAACAAGCAAAAAGCATGTAACTAAATAAAGTTTAATAAACTTAATAAAGTTTATTTTTAAGCGGATCAATACATTTTTGTATTCAAACTGAATTCATTCATTCATAGGGCTGGGTATCGTTGCTGATTTCCTGAATCGATTCCCATTCCATTCACAAGGTCATGATCCGATCCAATTTCGGACTGACATCGAATTATTTAGGGAGATTTTATGTCAATACTAGTTTTGCTTGGTTATAAATAACAACCGTTTTAAAACCGGCGGTTACAAACAACGTGCCTTTTAGGCCAGACGTGATTTGAGCGGAGCAAAGTTTCAGCCATGGCTCTATTTGGTTTGCCTCACGTCTCACGTTGAAGAGGCTCTTGCGCGTCGCAAGAAGTAGTATAGGCGAGCATCGATCTGCAAATTTTTAATCGGAGATTATATTTTAACGAATCGGAGTATTGATCGGTGAACTGATTTTTTGAACCAGCCCAATCTATTCATTCATTTTCTGCCGCTGTAATCCTGAACTGGGGTCGTGAGGGGGACCTGTGGAGCCTATCACGGTAACTGGGCAAGGCAGGGGACTAAGTTCTGGGCAGGCGCCCACACACCGCAGGGCACACACACTCACAGTCACACACACACATTCACACCTTATGGGCCAATTTAGAGTTGCCAATTAACCTACAACGCATTTTGACTGTGGGAGGAAACCGATACCTCACGCAAACAAGGGGCATGCATGCAAATTCCACACAGAAAGGCTCCTACGTCAAATTCTTCGGGTTAACCCAGGACCTCATGTGAGAAGTGCTGCTTTAACCAGTTTTCTCATTATAAAGCTCTTCCGGTTGGGCTGAACCAATCAGTTTATTTTAGCACAACAACTTAGCGCAGAGGTATGAACAATATAAATACAGCGGGGGCAATAAGTATTTGACACACCAACATTTTTATCAGTAAGGGGATTTCTAAGTGAGCTATTGACACAAAATCTCCACCAGATGTTGCCATCAAGCCAAACATTGAATTCATACAACTAAATCAGAACATTTAAGGGCATAAGTTGAGCCACATAATAAATAAAGTGAAATGGATACAGGAAGGCGATGAACGTGAAGGAAGATAATATGGCGAAATGGCACAGAAAGCCAGGAGATCACGTGAAATCTGTCAGTGTTGAGAGAGAAACCCTGCCCCCTATCAGTACTAATTGATATCAGCTGCTTAGTCCCACTGATGGCCTATAAAGGCTTCAAATACGCAGGAGGCACACAGGAAAAGTCTATATGGGTAAAAAGCAAAGAACTCTCTCCCAAGATCTTCGTAACCTTATCGTTGAAAAGCATTCTGATGGGAATGGTTATAGGTATTCTGTGAATGCTGAATGTTCCTGTGAGCACTGGGGCCATTATCTGGAAATGGAAAGAGCATCAGGTCACCATAAACCGGCCACGATCGGGTGCTCCACGTAAGATCCCTGTCCGAGGAGTTCAAAGAATAATCAGGAGAGCTCTCCAAGAGCCAAGAACCACTGGGGCAGAACTTCAGGAAGACCTTGCATCAGCAGGTACTGTTGTTTCAAAGAAAACTATAAGCAATGCACTGAATCAGCTTATGGCATCCATGCACGTATTACCACGCAAGACTTCACTACAGAGCAAAAAGTATGTTGAGGCTCGTTAAAGCCTATGTAAACAGCATTTGGAGAAGCTTCAGATTATTGGGAGACTACAGTATGGCTTGGGGATGAAAGCAAAATTGAACTTTTGATGTCATTCTAATATTAATTATGTTTGGGAGAAAATGGCACTGCCTACTCACCCCAAGAACACCATACTGAAGTTAAGTTTGGGGGTGGAAGCATCATGGTTTGGGGGCTGCTTTTCAGCAAGGGGTACTGCTACTCTTACATTATTTGGTTGCAGGATGAATGAGAAGTGTACAGAGACATTCTCGACAAAAAATTCATACATTCCACCAAGAAAGCTTAAAAATGAAAAGAGGTGGGACATTTCAGCAAGACAATGATCCCAAACACAAGGCCAAGGAAACAACGAATTGGTTTCAAAGAAAGAAAATCAAGTTGCTTGAATGGCCCAGCCAATCACCTGACCTAAATCCCATATAGAAACGGCGAGAACTGAAGATCAAAGTTCAAGTGGAAGAGGCCTAAGGAACCTTCAAGATTTAAAGACCGTTTCGTAAAGAGCAATGGCCAGGAATCACTCCTGAGCAATGCAGACGACTGGTCTCTCCATAGAAGAGGCGTCTAGAAGCTGTAATCACCAACAAAGGCTTTTCTACGAAGTATTAAATAAAGTGTGTTCAATACTTATTCCCTGTGTCATTTCACTTTATTTATTATGACTCAACTTGTATACTTAATGTTCTGATTTCGCTGTATGAATTCATTATTTGGCTTGATGGCAACATCTGGTGGAGACTCTGTATGTAATAGTGCTCATTTAGAAATCCTCATTGATAAAAAATGTTGGATAAAGTCAAATACTTATTGCCCCCGCTGTACTTTGAAGCCCTTGTTGAAATAAAGACGCAAAGTTCATTCCAGCTGCTAAAAGAGAGCTCTAATAGGTGTAGAGTGCAGCAGTTATGAGGGCAGTGCAAGGGGATCGGGAAACACAGGAAACGGTAAAACACTGGATGATCTTATGTGTAGGTTCGAAAGAAAGGCGATACACACATCAGTTGTGTTGTTTTCAATATCAGAAAGACAAAATGAATCCAAAGCACTTCAAATAGCGGTGTAAAATTTGCGACCCTCCACGGCAAAATCAGTCGCTTGTCGTGAAGCGATATTTCGAAAACGTAGCCGCTTATGTTATGCGGGGTAAAATTTTGGATTTCGGTTTTTAGTGTTTAAACAGCGGAAGGCTATACTGTGCTGTTGGGGAATAAATTCGCTGAAAACCTAACAAATTTTCCATCCTAAAACGTGACTTTGGAGGGTGAGTAAATTCAATTCCAGCAGAATGTTAAAAGTTTCTGTTTTGACCGCTTTCACACCAATATTATTTACGGTAAATCCACTGCTGACTACGTGAAGATATTTCTCCGGAATTCATCTCTCGCTCCAGTTCAGTTAACCTAACGCAGGTGGAAGGGTCCGTGGTGATGTGAATGCAGCGGCTATCAGAATGCAACGTAGCTGCCATCGGCAGACCGAGCTGCCTGTGAGTTGATGGGCGATAGTCAACTCTGAAGGCAGATTTTCCGCTTTCACTTGGCGTGATAGACAGCCCTAATTTTCGAATGTTGATATCTCAGTCATATGCTCGTCCGATTCATTCGGATATAGGTATCAAGCTTGAAGCTTGATTTATGCTCTTTCATGAACACACACAACTTGAATTTGAAAATTTAAGTATAAAACGAATTTGTTTTGCCATGGAGGGTCACATATAGATCACTGACCATGTGAAAAAACTCCCTGGAAAGTTTCATGTGAAGTCATAATCATGGTCCAAAAAACTTGAGAACACACTAAATATGATTTGATAGAGGACTTTCTTATCAGTTGGTTGAATTTCAGGCTAGTTAGTAGCGTAACGGTTAGAGTTGGCCCCATGATCGTAAGGTCACCGGTTTGTTAAGGATCGCAAAGGTACCCACTGAGGTACCCAAGAGCAAGGTATCGTCAATACGCTGCTTCACAGATGGGTCAACATAGTTGGCCTTCTATTAGGATCAGGTACACTGCATCAGTCCACAATGACAAATAATCAGTCGCTTAAATTCAGAGCATCTCTCTGGCACCAGCAACGAACAGATGAATGGAATGCTGAGACAACGAAGCCCTTAAAGTGAAAGTGAGTGAGTGATTATTTGTCATTGTGAACACACCACAGCACAGCACACA
>JAVGVS010000023.1:4397335-4447033 GCA_032718565.1 Distichodus sexfasciatus
TATCTATCTATCTATCTATCTATCTATCTATCTATCTATCTATCTATCTATCTATCATCTATCTATCTTTCTATCCATCCATCCATGTATCTATCCATCCATCCATCCATCTATCTACCATCCATCTATCCATCCATCCATCTTCCATCTATCCATCTTTCCATCCATCCATGTATCCATCCATCCATCTATCTACCATCCATCTATCCATCCATCCATCTTCCATCTATCCATCTTTCCATCCATTCATGTATCTATCATCCATCCATCTATCTACCATCCATCCATCCATCCATCCATCATCATCTATACTTCCATTATCCATTCATCCATCCATCCATCCATGTTTCATATTTTACTCTTTGTTTTCAAATTTTTTACTTATTTTAAATGGTCGCAAAGTCAAAGAGCGGTTCAGGAAACATTTCACTGTGCACTGTAACTATATAACTATGCACGTGACAAATAAAGAATCTTGAATGCTTACAGCTCACAGCTGGCAGGACAGAACCATGTCAAACCTCATTTAGCAAAACCTTCTGCCAAATGTCATTATTTCCCCCTGATTAAATATGTTATTAGAACCTGGTGTTGCACTGAAGCGCTGAATATGTCTAAGAGTCATTTTAAAAAGCTACTAAGATTATCTTCTGCACTGCAACTAGTGTTTTAACATAGAACTTCGACTATAATTAAGAGATTAAAAATCAGTATGGCAGAATAATCTCCATAAAACCCCAGCATGTAGCTTCTGATGTAGACTGACGTGTTATAAGAAAGAACAATGAAATCCCAAATGGATGAAACGTTTACATGCTGGCAGACCTGCCGGAATGACGGTCCTCTCCATCTTTATTCCCTAACGAAAATGTAATCAGACAGTAAAGATGTTTAAGTTACGCACTGGAACTACATAAGCAATGAATGAAAGCACCCTCTCTACCGTTTCCCTGAACTAAGTTTTACCTCTTCCTCAAGCCAGTCGTTGTACTGCACAATGCTGGCCATGGCGACGTCCGCTCCCTTCATGTAGAATGTGATCTCCCCTGTTGCCTCATCCTTGAAATATTGAGAGGTCAATAAGTAAATAAGACGTTAAAATCAAGACTAGAAAGTAAAATAACGCTCGTTTCTGGGTTAAGTGTAATGACACTTAATGTTACTTAATTAAGTTCAGTCACTCAATCAATATCAACGATTCAGTCACGTAAAGGAGTTGGTGGCGTAACGGTAGGGTGTTCGCCCCGTGATCAGAAGGTTGCAGGTTCGAATCCAGGGCCGGTAAAGTTACCACTGAGGTACTCATGAGCAAGGTACCGTCCCCAAGCGCTGCTCCCCCGGGCGCTTGTTAGCCGCCCGCTGCTCCTTCACGGATGGGTTAAATGCAGAGGTCACATTTGGTTGTGGTGCACTGTGTGCTGTGCTGTGTTCACAGTGACAAATTACTGGCTAATTACTGCTCTGCTATTAAGCACGTCAACATAACAGCAAGCAGCAACACTGATGTATTAGCGGATTTATCTGTCTTGTGGTCATGTGTATAATCAATAACGCTACTAATGGATTTAAACAGAATGCGGCACAGCCAATAAGATTTTACAATCCATCCACTTTATAATAAGCTCTAAAACAAACATGAACATTGTTTCACTGCACAGATCAATATTCAAGCATGCAAGACGACCACAAAACGTCTGAAACTCACCCTAACAATGATGCCCATGCGCTTGCTCTCGGAGGTGAAGGGAAAGATCTGGAGGATGAAGAAGGTCAGGATTTGTCCTGCGGGAGTCTTCAGCTGCAGAGAGGTCAGGTCTCTGTTCACCAGGGTAAGGCCAACACTCTCCGTCCAGCGCACCAGGGCCACCTGCATAACACACACACACACACAGACACACACACACCACCCAGGCTCTGTTACTGCGTTGCTATGTGGGGGGTGGGGAGATTTTTAGGTGGTTGTAGAGACCTGCTTGACCTCTAAATGTGAAAGGCTGGGATTTTGGGGGCTCTGTGAGGACATTCTTGCACATTTGGGGTTAAGAGGTATATCGATCTCCCAGGATTTCATTGATATCTCTTTTGAAAATTTTTCATTTAAAAGCAGTCTCAGTCCCTTTGTGTTGACACTGTAGTTCATCTAAAGCTGTCAGACCTTTACTGCTTGGATTATGTGAACACACCACAGCACTACACCATGTAACCCTCTGCATTAGATCATCCATCCATGTGAGCAGCACCCAGGCAACAGGGGATGATACTTTGCTCAATATTCACCGGTACATTGGGGCAGGCGGTAGTGTAACGGTCAGGGCGTTCACCCTGTGATCGGAAGGTCGCCGGTTCGAATCTCAGGACCGGAAAAAGGTACATATGACCAAGCACCGCTCCCCGGGCGCTGCTCATGTCAGCTGCTCACTGGTCCTTCATGGATACGTCACATTTCGCTGTGGTGCGTTATGTGCTGTGTTGTGGTGTGTTCACAATGACAAATAATCACTCACTTTCACATTTGTGACTCTCCACAGCAAACCCAGTCACTTGTCGCAAATTTTCAAAATTGAGTTATTATGTTTCCATGAAAGGGCATAAATCAACCTTCAAAACGATACCTATGTCGAATGAATCGGATGACATATGACTGAGATATCAACATTCAAAGGAGTCGGGTTTCTCCTGTCACGCCAAGTGAGAAACGGAGAAATCCGCCTTTGAAGTTGACTATTGCCGTAGCACTCACATACGCTTGGTGCGTCGCGGCTACGTTTGCATTTACGGTAGCCTACGCTGCATTCACAGCCACACGGATAGCCTACCTGCGTTAGGTTAACTGAACTCGGGAGACGGAGATGGATTCCGGGGAAATATCTTCACGCTAGTCAACGAGTGGATTTACCGTAAATATTGAAGTAGAGCGGTCAAAACAGAAACTTTTAACATTCTGCTGGAATTGAATTCCTCACCTCAAGAAAGTCACGTTTTTAGGATGGAAAGGGGAAGTTTTTCAGCAAAATTTATTCACAACAGTACAGTATAGACCTTCCACTGTTTCAAAACACTAAAAACAAAAAACCCAAATTTTACCCCACGCAACATAAACGCTTGTTTTTCTCGGAAACCTCCATTGTGACAAGCGACTGGTTTTGCCGTGCATTGAGTCACATTTTTCTAACTACAGAAACTCCTTGGAGCAACTTGAGGTTAAGGGTCCTTGCTCAGGAGCCCAACTGTGCTTTTTAGGGTCTTCCTGGATTCAAACTCCCAGTCTTAGGATCACAGAAGATTCCTGTGAGTCAGAACACTGGACCACATTCAACACCACCACATACACATGTTGTTGGAAAAAAAAAAAAAAAATTCAAACCCAGAAAAACCTAAAAACGTTTACATCGTTGATCCCATGAGGAAACGCTTCGGCACAAGTTGCTCCAGGAAGACTGTGCTGTTGCTCTGGATATGAGCATCTGATTAAAGCAAATGAACGTGTTACAACATGTGTCTCCAGAAGAGGACCGCATTAATGCATCTTTAAGGATCTAATTACATCTTAATCAAGTTGACATACAGTTTTTTCCTCCCAAACTTGGGCAAGAGCGCTTGATATATAGTTACAGTTTGACAATTTGCAGCTTTCGTCCAGACTGCTCAGCCTTTAACATCCGTCACAGAAGACGAGGCCTTGAGCTTTCTGGGGATACTGATACAGACAGGGCTGCCGCCACCGATGAAAGACCAGACACACACACACACACACACACACACAGGATGACTAGAGCTAAACACTGAGCACTACTCTCCCTGAGAAAATTAAATATTGATCACTCTGAGAGGGGAGACAACAGAGGAGATAAGGCGTGAGCATTAAAGGAAATAAATAAATAGACATATCAAGGGAGAAGAGACGACAGGCAATTCAACTCAAGTAGACGGACAGTTTTTTATCCTCTCCCCACCTTTTTAAAATCTTTTACAGCTCAGAGAAGCGATCCGCGTGTGGAGAAGGCCTCAAACAAAAGACAAACCTTCCAGCAAAGCGTACAACCAGTCACGCCGGGAGACGTTTGTCGACTGTCAAAACATTCGGCAGCGAATTACTGAATTTCCACACAACCGCTATTAGTGTAGAAGAGATCTGTCACTAGACGTTTGAATATTCTCATCCTGCCTGTCAATAAGCGAGCGCTTTAGTATACGCAACTGCCAAAACACACTCGATCACGTTAATCTCGTTTTTGCTGCTGAGAAATCAGAAACTTCAACAGAATCCACTGGCTCGTAGCAATCTTCTCTACCACGCTGACAACTAACCCATTAATAGCCGCTAAACTCCGAGAGAGGAAACTTCCTCATGTGTGACCTATTCGTGGCCTCCATGCCCCTGCGTTTTATTGAGTCTCTTCTCGGATTTCTCTAATAACACAATGTCTATATGACCATTCAGCGGGGCAGTAAATTCTGGAGCTGAGCAGCTATAAATGCCATAACAGTCAGCTATATAGGATTACACATTCTGAGGCTCCAGGAGGAGGGAGGGAGGGAGGGAGGAAGGAGCAGTTGGAGCATCTTATTATTTAGCACTGAAGAGTTATCTCAACTGGCAGGTCTTCAAAACTTAGCCTTCGGAGAACAAAGCCAGCAAGAAGATGATGAAAAGTGTAATGTTTCAGGGACTGTGAGTAGGAGCATTGTTTTCATGGAGCAGACTTGGCAATTTTAAGATCTTTAATTTTCTATTAATTAAACAGTTTGATCGCAAAAAAAACAAAACAACTAAATATTGAATTCAAATCATGTAACACCTTAAGCTACAATTCCAAACATTTATCTAAGGAATTTTTAGAATATGTTTTGTACGTGATTTGAATGGCATCTAGGATTTTTTTTCTATGGTGTCTAAACAGTTTAACGTGGATAACAAAATGTAGATGGAGCATGTTTTAGCTTCTCAAGTGCAGCTAGTTAAAATCAGAAGTTTAGCTTAGCTAGCTGTGGTTTTAAAACATTCTGAAAGACATAAGTCCAAGTAAAGTCAAAAAACCTGCACTAAGCAATACTTGTTTACATTCCATCCCTACTAAACGCAGTGGTGGAATGGAACTAAGTACAAATACTTCGTTACTGTACTTAAGTACATTTTCACGTATCTGTACTTTACTTAAGTAGAAATAATAATGAATACTTTTACTTCACTACAATTTGCAGCTATTATCTATACTTTCTACTCCACGACATTTCTTACATTTTATTTGGCCCTGTCACTTTTTTTTTTGGCTGAAGTTGCGTAGGTTGTATGGCTGTCTAGGAGGTTTAAACCAACCAGACTGATTTTATTTTATGGTTATTTTATGTGAAGTCGCTTACCAGGGGGTCGCAACATTGGCCTCGTTTACACTGTCAGTTAAATGTGACCCAATTCCGATTTTTTGCTTGTATGTGACACAGATCGGATCTGTTCCATGACAGTGTAAACAGGAAAACAAACACATGCATTCGGATATTGTGAGATCGGTTTCAGGCCTCGTTCATATGTGGAAATAAATCAGATATAAATCAGATATGTGCCAATGCGACTGTCATGTAAACAGGCAGATGGGATTTTCCTAGGCATTGCGTTCTGTACGTCATTAAAACTGCGACAATTTAGTACTTCATCGCGGTTTAATGACGTCGTGTAACAAGCGAATCGGATATAGGTCACAATAAAAAAAAACGTGTAAACAGAAGGTCAAAAAAACGGATATAGGCAACAAATCAGAAGTGAGCATCAAGACCTGCAGTGTAAACGAGGCCATTGAGATGGTTTTCATTCATCAGTATGGGTGACGTATAAAACATTTGGCTATCTTGAACTAGAGGCACTTGTCTGGGATAAATGATAAGGTTCACCATCGACAATAATGTTAGGTAATGATGCAAGGTAATGACCTGCTAGTTCACTTAGCAGCGGTTTATGAACAGATACGTTACCCGATGTCCGATGGCCTTTTTTTAAAATGAATAAGTTGTCCTATGTTTCGTCCCAGCTTGACTAGCGTTATATTAAGTAATGACTGATGACTGATGTGATGACTGATATAATATTAGTGAAATATTGAAATAGACCATTAAGTGACAACATAGACCTATTGCACAAGTACTTTTAGTACTTTAAGTACATTTAAAAGTAAGTACTTCTTACTTTTACTTAAGTAGGGTTGATGATGTAGTAGTTTTACTTTTACTTAAGTATATTTTTTGCTGGCTAATTGTACTTTTACTTGAGTACTGAGAGCCAGTACTTCCTCCACCTCTGACTGAACGTCACTTTCGTACTGTATTTTTGGTGTTGCTTGTTTGCACCTTTTGTCCTGTTGAATGTAACGTTCAGTGTTACTATATGTTGCACCGAGGCCATGGGGAAACGCTGTCTCATCACACTTTGTACATGTATAAAGCGACTTGATGACAATAAAGAACCTTGAACCGAAAGAAGCCTCAACTCGGACAGTTGATAGCGTAACAGTTAGCACTGTTCTCTGGGCGCTGCCCATGTCAGCTGCCCATTGCTCCTTCATGGATGGGTCAAGTGCAGAGGTCCCATTTCGTTGCGCTGTGCTGTGCTGTGGTCACAATGACAAATACTCACTCACTTTCAAAGCACAGCTGAGAAAAAGCATGTTGAGTTTGCTACAAAAACCTTTCCCAAGACATGGAACGCCTCAAATTAAAATATGAAACTACACAGTGATTTTATGCAAAGTGTTTACAAATAACTGTTCTGTTAAGTAGAATGGGACAGATTGATAGGCCAATAAGGATTTGGACATTGATGCAATTTTTGTAAAAAGAAATTGTCTATCACCACTATGAGTTTGAAATGAAGCAATCAAGATGTGATGGAAGAATAGATTTTTTTTACCTTTAAGGTTTTGAAACAAAGGTTTTTCAGAAAGTACAGATATGTACATAAACCTCCATTTTTTAACCTCCACAAGCAACTGGAAAAAGGTCATTTAAAATAAAATCCTCTGTGGTCAATGTCTGCCTCTGAATCAAGACGTTATCTAAATAATTTGTCATGGAGTAACGGGGGAACAGGCCACACCTGGCCATGATAGTGTTAGCCAGTCCAATGTCCAGTTGCTTTTGAGCCTTGGAAAATGAAGGGACTCAAAATAGAAAATGATCAAATAGTGATCACACAGAAATGCTACTTTTAGAAAACTAGCGAGGCACCCGTCAGAAACGTTTGAATTTGTAGCACAAGCAGCTTCGAAACAGAAAGTGACGGTATAGGATAAGCCATGGTGGAGTATCAACTTTTTCAGGGGCTGACCTCATCTGGGCTGGAGGCCTGGTAGGTGCGGTTGTCGTCACTGAAGTCCTGGTCAGCTTCGGTGCCCTCGGGCTCGGCGGCGGACCCGTTGGCGCGCGACTCGTAGACGGGCGTGACGTTGTGGCAGAGGGCAATGGCCTTCACGGCCTCGTGGATGCGGCTGCTGACGCTCTTGCGCACCTTGGGGGCAGAGGGGGGCGGGGCCTTGAGAGACGGAGTGGAGCTGCTACTGTTGCCATTGGATGGCGCTGAGGTCACCTGAAGGAACGAAAGGCACACAAAGACAAACCCTTAAGAAAAACAAGTCCAAAATATAGTAAAACATTCCAGAAATGTACACAGCTGTTACACTGACTGTACATTGCCAAATATGTTCAAATAATGTGTACTGTTTTTTTTTTTTTTTTACAAAACGAAGACATCTTGAAATTGAACAGAAAACATAATACACATGTATTTGAATATATTTTTCAAATATAGTACAATATATTGATATATACACCTATTGGCAACTGTGGGTCAACTACACTGCGTTAAAGGAAAAATTACACCATAATTAATCTGTTTTAATCCAAGGTTGAATATGTACAAAGTAAAAATATAAAACAAATAAAATATATACAAGAATAATATAAAACTGATCATGAAAGATTTTATTAAATCTGATGCTAATTTAGCAACTAACTTAACCGTCAAAGACACCAGAAAACGAGCAATTATATAGGTTTTTCTCAAGCACTGACAATCGAAAAAAGTTCCAGATGATTACTGAATTTTTTTTTTCTCTGGCTGGCATAAACTATTGAATTGCAAAGATATATTGGTATTCAGTGTCATATAAGAAAACACCACTAGGTGGAGCAAAAAGCAGGTGCAAAGAAGGGGAGCAAAAAGTAACTTAGTAATAATAACTATACAAAGGCTGCAGGCAATTTGTCTAGAATCGAAGCTTGGTTTAATGAATTTTTCCCGCTAGAGCATGCGCCGCTTATGTTATGGATGGACGCTTATCAGTGACGCACAACGTTCTCGGCGGGTAAGACCTGATCCCTGTCTATCCAAACATATATCCCGACATTTTTCGCGATGTAAACAATCGTGCTGTTTAAAATGCTCCAGTTCAGTCAAGACGTCCCCTTTATTGCAGACAAAACTCACATTTTAGCTGATAAACAACCAGCGTTCTACTCACAATACAGCCGTTTATTGAGATTTTCCCATAGATTTTCCATCCCTCTCTATCCGAAAGTATCGGTTAGTAATTCCGTCCACAAAAACAGAAGTAAACGCATAAAAACGCATGACATTTTTCGCGATGTAAACACGCGCGCTGTTTAAAATGCTCCAGTTCAGTCAAGACGTCGCCTTTATTGCAGACAAAACTCACATTTTAGCTGATAAATAACCACAACAATCAGCGTTCTACTCACAATACAGCCGTTTATTGAGATTTTCCCATAGATTTTCCATCGTTTATTCCAATGCGCCCGACGCTTTATTCAGAAGTGGCTCCGAGTGTCGCACGGGGGATTGTGGGAAATGTAGTTCTCTACCAGAAAGGGGGAAAAGGCAGCTACGTTTTATAGGCCAAAATGGTTCGAAATCAGAGGGTGGATGTTGCTAGAGATTTGAGCCCAGATCACTTCATCCATAACAGAGTAACCTGCCACATAGCCAACGCCATCCCAGCACCATGAATCCACTGGTAATTAGGTAAAAACAGGGATTCTATGCTAATTGAAAGACACGTATGACTAATTAGATGTCATTATTCTGATGTTATTATGTCAAACCAAGTAGATTCCTTATCAGCACTGATATAGCACAGAAGCGTGCAACGGTGAGTCCTGAGGTCATCGAACATAGACGGAAATAAACTTTACTTGAGACGGATAAAACACTCCCACGTTCTGTTACATGTCAGTACACATGCCACTTCTTCTTCTTGTTAACCCTCCCTCTGAGGGAGAGCCAGCAAGCAAGACACATCATTCATCTTTCCTGTCATAAATGTCCACAAGGGTTTAAACGTCTCCAGCTGCTGGAGGTGCTGTGTTTGCTCCTCTGGGTGTGTATGCATGTGTGTGTGCGTGTGTGTGGCCACACACTTGATGATTGGGGCTCTGCTCCACTGGAGCGGGTGATTTCTTGCGATTAGCCCCACTTCCCTAAGAGAGCTCAGCACTGAATGGGAGATGACAGGTTTTACGCGCTTTCATAACCCCATAAACTACTGCTGCCCAATAGTGGGAGAAGAATGACACTGCAACACACTTTTTTCTGCCATATATACTGTGATTTGAAGAGGGAGAATGAGGAATTTTCACTAAATGCTCTGAATAGCTCTATTTGCATAGAAAAAAAAAATTTTTTTAAGCTGAACACTGACTTTATTCAAGATTTTTTTCCCAGGAACTTTCTCATACCGGTAAAGGAACCATTGAGGTACTCAGAAGTATGGATAGTAGGGGTGCACGATTCAGAAAACCTCACGATTCAATTCGATTTCGATTCTTGGGCTCATGATTTGATTCAAAACCGATTCTCGATTCAAAACCGATTCTTGATTCAAAACAATTCTTGATTCAAAACCCATTCTCAATTCAAAACGATTCTCGATTCAAAACGTCCATTATTTTTTATTTTCCATCAGTCTGATAGGAAATACAGCGCTGAGATAATAGTTAAAGTCGCATTTACAAAAATATAAACTGTTGCAAATATAAACTGCAAACCTTCAACTTAAATTAAACAACTTAAATTAACACTTTACATAAAAGTAGATTAAATAAACCCAAATAAGAGCTGCTATATTGGTTGTAAGGTGCCATTATCAGAATAAATATGAATTGATTTTGTGTTCTGTATGAATCGATTTTGAATCGTAGAGATACAACTGCGATTCTTTTGTGAATCGATTTTTTGCACACCCTTAATGGATAGGTATTGAAATAGGTATTAAGATAAAGTGCCTAAGATTGAAAATAAGAGATTAAAGTGTCCAGTCAGTTATCTGAGGCTGCTTGTGGTGCATGATTCTCCCCTTCGGAAATGGATACAGTATATCGTGAAAGGAAATACTGCGATATATTGATGCATCGATTTTTTTGCACAGCATTGTGGACTGAGTTGTTAGAAAGAATGAAAACTAACAAAAACAATTGCATATGTTTTTATTTTAGCCAGAGTCAACATTATTATAATGATTTTAGTAATATTGTAACTCCACTGCAAGAGGAGTATTGGTCAGCTTACTGTGTTGACAGTTTGTTAAATAATAATAGTGATTAGTTGAATAAAGCAAGGTTGATTATGTTATGTTATGTTGTCTTTTTCTTCAAAAAGTACCAATAAGAATACTGTTAAACTACCAGACCTATAGGCAGTACCGGTAAGAGTAGTGGTACCGTTAAAATATGAATGATCCCCATCTGCAGTCATGAGCAAGGTACCGTCCCCAAGAAGTGATTCTCAGCTGTCCACTGCTCTTTTACGGATGGGTCAAATGCAGAGGTTAGATTTCACTGTGGTGCAGTGTGTGCTGTGCTGTGTTCACAATGACAAATAATCACTCTCACTCAAAATCATAAAAAACTGTTACATCAGACAGACTTGATTGCTTTTAATCATTTAACGCCCAATTAGCAAATTTCACTCTAGCTTCAACTTTCAAAGCGACTCATACAGAAATGATATTTCTGTAGTATAATGGATTGAAATAAACAATATTTGACTCTCCACGGCAAAACCAGTCGCTTGTCGCAAATTTTCAAAATTGAGTTATTATGTTTTCATAAATCAAGCTTCAAAACGATACCTATATCGAATGAATCGGACGACGTATGACTGAGATATCAACATTCAAAGGAGTCGGGTTTCTCCTGTCGCGCCAAGTGAGAAACGGAGAAATCTGCCTTTGAAGCTGACTATCGCCGTAGCACTCACAGACGCGAGTGCGCGATGTGACTACGTTTGTATTCACGGTAGCCCTACGCTGCATTCACAGCCTACGGATAGCCTACCTGCGTTAGGTTAACTGAACTCGGGAGGCGGAGATGGATTCAGAGAAATATCTTCAAGCTAGTCAACGAAATTGGTTACTGTAAATATTGAAGTAGAGCGGTCAAAACAGAAGCTTTTAACATTCTGCTGGAATTGAATTCCTCACCTCAAGAAAGTCACGTTTTTAGGATGGAAAGGGTAAGTTTTTCAGCCAAATTTATTCCCAACAATTACAGTATAGACCTTCCACTGTTTCAAAACACTAAAAACAAAAAATCCAAAATTTTACCCCACGCAACATAAACGCTCATTTTTCCTCAGGAACCTCCTCTGCGACAAGCGACTGGTTTTGCCGTGGAGGGTCACATATAGTAAAAATGAGCTATGCAATCACACATGTAAGTTTCTAACATAAGTCAATATGAAATTATTGGAATAATTTAAAATATGATATAATTATTACCCCCATAAATAATGACAGCTGTTACTCTCTTACAGACGTACGTCTCTTGTAGAGTAGTCACAGAAATTGAGGGGCAGGTGACTTGTCCTTATGTAAAGTTGGAGCATGACGTGTGATTTCATTCTTCTGACCTGCCTTTGAGAAATCCTGGCAAATTACCTACTGCCCACATGAACTTTACACTGACCAAGACAAGACCATAAAGTGTGCAGTCCTGCTTCATACATAGTAGCTGTGGGTTCGAGTCTGACTCAGTCCTCCCTCCTCCTCTACCACCGTCAAGCCCCTGAACAAGGTCACAAACACCGAGTTGATCAGGAAGCACCTCCTCCTAATTAACCCGATCCTGTAGTGAGTGAAACGCTGCTCATATACGATGATGGCGATAAATGTTGGTGATGTTGATGCTAAAACAGTCTAGCCTTACTCAAATCAAACTTCCACCAAGCACATAAGCTGGCCAATTTGAACTAGTCGCAAGATTCACTGAACAGAGGGCGCTGTACACTGTGGATGTTGCCAAAAGCGGAAGGCATTTTTCATCGAGAAAAATCAATATTATGTAAGAAAGTTAAATGGATTGGATTATTAAAGAGAAATATGCGGTCGCGTTCATTCACTGCAAGGAGTCAAGCGTCGCATCACCAAACAACCGTGACCCTGCGGCTCCTCGCAACCGCTACTTCATCCACAATGGCGGTAATCACAGGCGTGAGCGATGAAAAGCGCACTTACCAATGGGCGTGTTATGTTTATCGATGCCTGTCGAATTCAATTTCGCCCGGGTTTTCATTACATGCCGTGCGAAAAAGCCCCCCGGGGGGAAATATAATGAGGAAATGATAGATTTCTGTAGCTGTTGTTACACTTCAGTTAACCTGCCGGTCAGGTCGTCATTTGGTGCAAGGGATTACTCCATTGTAGCGCAAAATCAATAGGGTCTATATCTCTCTCGCTGCCGTGATGCCAAATGGAACACACACCTGCGCCTGCAGCTAAAACCAGCGATACCAAATACCCAGGCTCACGCCGAGAAAATATGCAGGCATGCAGAACCCTCCGTTAGCTGGATTTTTAAACGCACTCCCCGACAGCAACACAAGGAGTGACAGTATAAAAGTTAGCTTCTTCTTTTACTTCATAACTCGTAACGTTTTACTGTTTATACAGATACTTGGGCTTGGGTTCCCGAGTACCGAACTGTATCTGTGGCCTAGCGGTAAGATATACAGTACGTCACAGGTTTAAAGGTTCCATATTATGAAAATATTCACTTTTCTGTTCTTTTAGGTCTGTACTGCCTCTACACACACTAAGTTTGATACAAAATAGTCAATTGTGTTTACGAATTTACAAATGTCAAAAATTCATGTGCTGGAACGAGCCGTTTAGATTTCCCCCCTACTTCTGCGTCACAGTAGTGGACATTCGAATAAGTCCACCCTCCTATCTGAGAACTTCTAGCGCTTCCTGATCCACCATGTTTCCTTGCGAGTGTTAGCGTGGGAATCGCGATGATGAAGTCTACCGGCGAAGAGTTGTGTTGAACGTGTACGGCTGTAGGGATGGTCTGTGAGCAGCAGCCTTGTGGCTTATCTGAACTTGAGGTAAACTCTCTAATTTCCATTTAGGAATACTAATGAGAAACAGCCTGTTCTGAAAGGACTGAAACAGAGGGGGGTAAAAAAGCAGGTGAAACCGCCCTAATCTGAGGTATTTCCATGTAGAGAAACTACTTCCTAGAGACGCGTGTTTGAGTGGAGCTCATAGATCTATTTTAACTGCGTTGAAAAATGTGACTCTGCTGCAGCAAAACCGGTAAACAGCAAAGAAAAAGTACAAATTGAGTTATTGTGTTTTTCATGAAAGGGCATAAAATCAAGCTTCAAAGCGAGAGCTATAATCGAATGAATGGGGCGACATATGACTGAGATATCAACATTCAAAAGGCGGGTTTCTCCTGTGTCGCCAAGTGAGAAGCGGAGAAATCTGCCTTTGAAGTTGAAGCTTATCGCCATAGCACTCCTGAGCGCTTAGATGCGGTCGGCGGCTCGTTTGGCATTTCACGTTAGCCTGCGCTTCTCTTCCACAGCCATACGGATAGCCTACCTGCGTTAGGTTAACTGAACTCGGGAGACGGAGATGGATTCCGGAGAAATATCTTCACGCTAGTCAACCAGTGGATTTACAGTAAATATTGAAGCAGGCGGTCAAAACAAGAAACTTTTAACATTCTGCTGGAATTGAATTCCTCACCTCAAAAGTCACGTTTTAGGATGGAAAATTAAGTTTTTCTCTTGAAATTTATTCACAACAGTACAGTATAGACCTTCACTGTTTCAAAACTAAAAACAAAAAATCCAAACTTTTACTCCATGCAACATAAACGGTCGTTTTTCTGGGAAACCTCCGTTGCGACAAGCGAGTGATTTTGCCGTGTAGAGTCACAAATGTATAATATGAGACCTTTAAATCCAACTGCACTCTACTCTACAGAGAGAACTACTGAAATTCAGCCCTTAATGCAAAGTTGAGAACTGCCCGGTATCCGCTAAATGCCATAATGTAAAGTTTATGGGTGAATCATTCATCTGAGGCAGTGGTCAACACCATTATGTTGCTGACCATACGATTAGGAGGTTAGAATCCCAAGAGGGCTTAAGCCCCCAATTTGGGAGCCCTTAACCCCAAGCTTCACGGAAAAGCGTCGGTCGAGAAAGAATGTCTGACAATTACTGCAAGTGTAAATGCTATATATGTTGTGACATCACACGCCTGGCACATGCCCGACCCCGCGCTCCAGCATCAGGCCGTTTCAGCACCAGGGACAACGATCCTTGTCATCACCAAGGGCCAGCTCCTGTTTACAAACATACGCCCGACCCCGCGTGGAGCGAAGACCCGCCCTAACAACGCCGCGGCTGGAGCGTTATTACCACCTCATTCGCGGCCCATTACTGGCAGAATAAGGAAGGCATGAAAGAGTCACGCCTCTGAGACGCCTGCACCCAGACCTCCTAACCATTTCTGTGTTTCTCCCGACCTCTCTCTCTCTCTACCTCACCAGAAGCACCAACGGAGCGGCCCTGACGCCACCGACACCTGGACTATCCCATGACGAACCCCCAGCGCACTACAATGGAGTCTGACCCACCGTTCCCCTTCACGGACTTCCCCTCTCACTGCAAGAAACAATAAAAAGGAGCCCCTCCGGCTCGTGTTGAACTTGCTCCGTTGTGTTTTGCGCATTTATTCATGAGCCATACAATGTATGGAGTAATGTCAATCTTCAATTCAAAAGTTCTAAATCTGTAAAGCAAAAGCGTGCCTGGCATATGACTGTATGATATGGCTCTGAATCTCATCCATGGTGTCTGTCCCATACGACACAGTGCCAAGATGGAGTCTCTTAAAGACCATCTCGTTCTGGGTGAGGGTTCCTGCAAAAAAGGAGAGGTGACATAACAATGAGGGGAAATGAACATATATAGAATAATATATTTTTGCATGTCGATGAAAATATGAAAAAACGAACAATCCTGCTGTAACTATTTAAGGATCTAAAAATGATCAGATCAGTAAAGATCGTTTAGTCCCCTCCAAACCAAGTTATTTTATTTAAAGTATTGTCTAAAACAGGGGTGTGCAAACTTTGGGCCTTTTCTCACCAAATAAAATACATGTGGAGCCACGAAACCTGTGACCCTAAAATGTGACCCTCCACGGCAAAATCAGTAAACTTGTTGCAAATTTTCCAAAACTGAGTTACTGTGTTTTCATGAAGGGCATAAATCAAGCTTCAAAACAATACCTATATCGAATGAATCGGACGGCGTATGACTGAGATATCAACATTCAAAGTGGGTTCTCCTGTCACGCCAAGAAGCGGAAAATCTGCCTTTGAATCGCCGTAGCGCCTCCTGTAGATGCTTAGTGCGGTCGCGGCTTCGTTTGTATTTACGGTAGCCTCACGATGCATTCACAGCCACACGGATAGTCTACCTGCGTTAGGTTAACTGAAGTCGGGAGACGGAGATGGATTCCGGAGAAATATCTTCACGCTAGTCAACCAGTGGATTTACACGTAAATATTGAAGTAAATGGTCAAAAGCAAAGCGTTTAACATTCTGCTGGAATTGAATTCCTCACCTCAAGAAAATCCGCGTTTTTAGGAGGAAAGTGTAAGTTTTTCAGCCAGAATTGATTCACAACAGTACAGTATAGACCTTCCGCATTTCAAACACTAAAAACAAAAAAATCAAAATGTTACCCCATAGCTTATAAGCGCTCGTTTTTCTCAGAAGAACCTCCGTTCACGACAAGCGACTGGTTTTGCGGTGGAGTCACAAATAAAGCAATTAGTCTTGGCTGTCATATCATTTCTTTGGCGTAAAAGGAGGGAAAAGGAAGAGGTGCCAGTCAGAACCCGTTCTGAACACCTTCCTTTTTGAGGCTTTCCTTTTACTTCCCCTCGGTTAAGATTTGATCGACAGGTGAATGCGCCGCATCTGTTAATGTTGTCTCTCAGATCAGGTACTGTCTTGTCGGACCTTGAGTAGACAAAGGCGGCCCAGCTCTTCAGGAATGGTGCTGGTCCTTACCACCGTTCCGGGAATATTCTCATCCTTCATTATCATCCAGCCGTGTACAGACTTCCATGTCCAGATTCACCCTCGGAGACTACTTGGTATAGCAATACACACACACACAACGGCAGCGGACTGCTTAGGCGATCGCCATACAAAACAATGCATGAAAATTAAACGGCACCACTAGCAGTTAGCGCTGTCAGCTCTGAGCAAGAAACCCTGGATTACGATGTCGGTGTTTCTGTGTGGAGTTAGACCAAATTAGAGCGTGGACAAAGTGCATTAGGCCAACCTTGATATTCGTGAAAAATGTCTACAATCGAGCATTTTTCCTTCTCTTCACATATAACGATGAACCTTTTCATATGGAAACAAACTTACGTTTTGCTTAAACATTGAATTTGGAACAAGCTAAGGTTAATGCTATAAACAGGGGCAGTTGGTGGCGTAACGATTGGGGAGTGTTCGCCCGTGATCAGAAAGATGCAGGCTGAATCAGGACAGTGAGGCTTTACCACTGAAGTACTCATGAGCAAGGTACCGTCCCCAAGCACTGCTCCCCTTGTTAGCTGCCTGCTGCTCCTTCCCCGATGGGTAAAATGCAGAGGTGTGTGACTTATAAGCATGTGAAACCATCTGCGAGAGTAGCTTGTGGGTCGTGATTGACGTGCCAACGCACCAGCAGAGCATTCTGGGATTTGTAGTAATAGCAGTGTATGCGCTGTGTACCAGCGGGCCAGCTCTAGTAGATATTTGGTATTATCTCGTGGGCCAAATGGGCCTGAAGTTTGACATCCATGCTTTCAATAACAACTCCCCTATGCAATATCTGCAGGGACAACTGGAGAAAATCCCTGCTTTGCTGCTTCCACTACGTTACATTGTTATTAAAGTCAGGTTGTACACGCAAATCGCCAAAATCTGCACTGCAAACTAATTCCCGACGTGTGGTGTGACATAAATTACTAACTGAACCTTGTTTTCTAACGTATTTTATAACCACGGTTTACCTGATAGGAATGATGTAGGAGAAGAAGACCACAAAGCGAACAGGTTGCGGAGACCAAAGGCCGATGAAGCCTGAAGAGCCACCGCGACCCACAGGACAGCACGACCTGGAGCTGGGAACAGGAAGGCCTTAGTCAGGCGATTCAGCTCCAGGTCCAGCAGGCCTACCTGAAGAGAGAGAGAGAGAGGGGTCAGCAGGGCCACAGTTGGAGGAGAGGTGAAATGAAAGATGGGAATCGTGGTTAGAGAGTGAGAAGAAGGCAAAGTTACATAGAAGAAGGAGGCGCGTGGAAAAGAGGATACGAAAAGAGGAAGGGGATAGAGACATGAGAGGAAAGGGATGAATGGATACAGAGGGGGGAGGAGACGGAGAGAGAGAAAGGGAGAGGTGGAGAGAGAAAGGGGAAGGTTGGAGAGAGAGAAAGGGAGAAGGGTGGAGAGAGAAAGGGAGAAGGGTGGAGAGAGAGAAAGGGAGAAGGGTGGAGAGAGAGAAAGGGAGAAGGGTGGAGAGATAGAGAGAGAGGAGAAAGGGTGGAGAGAGAGAGAAAGGGAGAAAGGGTGGAGAGATAGAGGGAGAAAGGGTGGAGAGACGAAAGGGAGGAGAAAGTTGGAAGATAGAAAAGGAGAAGAATTGGAGAGAGATAGAGAAAAAGGGAAGAATGGAGAGAGAGAAGGAGAAGGGTGGAGAGACAGAGAAAGAGAAAAGGGAAGAAGAAATAGAGGAGGGTGGAGAAAGGGGAAGGAAGAAAGAGAAAGGAGAAGGGGTGGAAGAGAAAAGGAGAAGAAGGGTGGAGAGAGAGAAAAGGAGAAGGGTGGAGAGATAGGGAGAAGGGTGGAGGGCAGAAAAGGGAGAAAGGGTGGAGAGAGACAGAAAGGGGAGAGAAAGAAGGAGAGAGAGAGAAGGAGAAGGGTGGAGAGAGAGAAAGGGAGAAAGGTGGAGAGAAAAGGGGAAAGAAGAAGGGTGGAGAGAGACAGAAAAGGGAGAAGAATTGGAGAGAAAAGGGAGAAGAATTGGAAGACAGAAAAGGAGAAGAGGTGGAGAGAGAAGAAAAGGGAAGAGAAGGGTGGAGAGACAAAGAAAAGGAGAAGGGTGGAGAAGACAGAAAAGGGAGAAAATTGGAGAGACAAGTAATGGTGAAAGATGGGGGAAAAAAAAAGGGGGAGGGAAGTAGAAAGGAGTATGAACGAAACGATGGAGGAATAGTGAGGAGAAGAATGGGTGGGACAGAAAACGGAAAAAAGAAAGAAATGGAGCAAAAAAGGTTACGAAAAGGAGAGAAAAAGAAAGAAAATGAGGTAGTGTGACGGGGAGAGAGAGAGAGACAGAGAGAGAAATTCAAAGGCGAAGACGAAAAATGGGGGAAATGAGAGAAGAGAGGGGGACAAAAAAGAGAGGACATGACAGTAAAGGCGATGCGAGGGCGACAAGCGGAAAGACCATTATATTAGGAAATCAGCTGCGCATATATCATTAAAAATGATGAATAACAAGCAGCCTGAGTCACTTGCTGCCTCAGCTACTGTGGCGTAAGCGATGAAAATATAACATTAGTGACTCTGCGGCAAAACCAATAAAACACAGCCATAGCGGAGGTTTCGAGAAGCAATAGATTCATGTTGCGTGGGAATTGCAAAAGTTTGGATTTTTTGTTTTAGCGTTTGAAACAGTGGAAGGTCTACTGTACTGTTGGAATCAATTTGGCTAGCTGCCCCTTTCCATCCTAAGCGTGACTTTCTTGAGATGAGGAATTCAATTCAGCAGAATGTTAAGCGTTTCTGTTTGACCCTTCTTCTTCTTCACTCTTTGGCTTTTCCCTTCAGCGGATGCCTGTGAATCATCTATCTCCATCTAGTCTCCATCCTCTACCCTCACACCAACTAACTTCATGTCCTCTTTCACCCCATCCATAAATCTCCTTTTTGGTCTTCTTCTCAGCCTCCTGCCTGGTGGCTCCAACCTCAGCATCCTTCTACCTGTGTACTCATTGTCTCTCCTCTGGACGTGTCCAAACCATCTCAGTCTGGCCTCTCTGACTTCATCACCAAAACATCTAACATGAGCTGTCCCTCTGATCAACTCATTCCTGATGTTTGACAGCTCCTTCAATATTCTGGTAAATCTGGTTGACTAAGCGTAGAATATTTCTCCAGAATCCATCTCTCTCCGTCTCCGAGTTCAGTTAACCCCTACGCCGTGGAGGCTATCGTGGCTGTGAATGCAGCGTGAGCTACCGTGAATGCAAACGTAGCCGCGACCGCACCAAGCGTCTGTGAGTGCTACGGCGATAGTCAACTTCAAGGAGAAACCCGACTCCTTTGGATGTTGATATCTCAGTCATATGTCGTCCGATTCAATCGATATAGGTGTCGTTTTGAAGCTTGATTTATGCCCTTTCATGAAAACATCATAACTCAATTTCGTAAATTTGCGACAAGCGACTGGTTTTGCCGTGCAGTCACAAATATGAATTTCTGAAACTTACTAACTTTCTATCAAACTTATTTACTACTCAAACGCTAGAATAATAATTACAAATCACACACCTCATCTTAGCCAGCCCTCAAACTGCTGCATTCCTTTCGCCTTTCTGTGTGTGTTTACGTTAATGTGTGTGTGTGCGTGGGTGTGTGTGTGTGTGTGTTTGTGTGCGTGGAGGTGCAGATGAGTGGCATCTCTGCATAAACCTCCCTCTTCTCCGCTTTCGCTGAAAAGCACTGGAGGCAAAACAGGCAAAATAAAAGTGGAACACTTCCATACAGAGGCGGCCCCTCGGCCAAAAGGGGCCCGAGCTTATCCTTTCATTTTCAAGTGCACCCCCTCAGCCAATGGAATATGTGGGAAAACGATGTCCATTAAAAAAGAGAGTGAAAAAGAGAGAGAGAGAGAGAGAACGAGAGAGAGAGAGAGAGAGAGAGAAGTCTTCCTCCTTTTCCTCTTCCGAGGAGACAAGACGAGCCGTCCCTCCCGACAACACAGGGCCCTTTCATGTAGGAACGCTAATAAAAACAGCAACACATGACACGGCTCTCGGAGAAAGAAAAGGCTGAAAAGGAGGGGGGGATGAGAAAGGAGGAGAGAGGTTAAAAAAAAAAAAACCCTAAAATGCCAGTAAAAAGCCCGATCGTCGCAACACGGAGAGGTGGGGGGTCTGATTTTCGTCTTAACGATCTCCTCCGCTTTGTGAGTGAGATGGGGGCAAAACGCGTCGAGGGAGGATTAAAATCGAGGGGATGAAGACGCGGGACGTAGTTTCGCGGCTGAAAGACGGGAAATCCTCCTTCGCAACGGGGTAAAACAATGCTGCGTCCTTTTCGCTCGCCCCCACCTCCCGCTCTCCCTTTAAAAAAAAAAAATTGACGAGGCCGGGCCGGGATTGGATGAAGTCGTTATTCATTCAGGCGGGGGGCTGGGTTGCGGGGAGGAAAGTGCCTCAATTACCTCCAGCTAAAGATGCTATCGATGAATACGGGAGCGCATTTCTTTCTTTTCTTTTTTTTCCCCCCCCTTTACCCCATTCACGCCGAGGGCCGAGTTTAAAGCGAAAGCGCCGGCCCTCCTCGACCCGCCCGGGCCGTTTGCCGTGCGAAACCCGATGACGACTTTGTGCGCCGCGCCATGAATATTCACGACGCAGGAAACCGTCGGCCATATCAGGGCCGGGGAGCCGGGCGTCCCTACAATATGGCGTTGTGTTGGCGGGAGAGCCTTCCGAGCTGTAAAACTTGGTGGCGAGTCGATCGGCGCGAGGCGGAGTCTCGAGTGGCTGCGAACATAACCCAGAAGTGGAAATTAGCTCGTTTGGGAGCGGCGCTGCGCAGACACACAGCGATCATTAGTGCGCGTGAACAACTCAATGTGTGGTCCGGGGCTGCTTTGACTTCCGTGAGGAAATATCTGACCGTCCTACTGCTTTGTTAGTTCACAACTGGCCCAAAGCGGGGCAATTCCACACTCTTTCTGACCGCTACAGCTCCTACAGTTTGTGCAGTAGAAACTTCATTTCAACTCTAAAGCGTGCAGCTTGTGGGGTGCCGGGGGCTTGCGTACACGTTTTTGATACGCTCGCTCGTTCGCGAGTTCCGTCCATTTATTCGTCTATTTTTCCCCTCATACTTTAACATGGAGCTTAAATTTCGACGCTTCACTGCGCGGCTGCTGTTCTTCACCAAATTCGAGGTCAACCATCATGACCCGCGCTCGTCTTTTTCGTCTCGTCTTTTGTTTTGTCCATTTTTCCTACAGGTACCCATTCGTTTTCTCTCATTACGACTACATGGTATTTGAGCTTTTGCTCACCCGTTTTTCGCACGACAGTCAACGCGGTCCTTATGCCACCTCACGGATCACACTTCTCAATCTGTTTCGACCCGCCTCGTTTTTTTCTGCTTTTCTTCATCCCTTGTTCTTTACCTATTCACTTCATTACATTTATTCAAAGTCTCTCTACTCGGCCAGTTTTCACATCACAGCCACACACTGGACACTTTTTAACAAGATGCTGGAGATTTGGTGTTGTGTTGTTGTGGAGAATTACTATAATTATTACGTAAACTCACTGTAGAGAGGTTTTTGGTATTTGCCAGCCTGAAATGATCATAACTTGGATACTTTGCCGTCGTCGCTGACCCGTCTGTTTGCTTAGTCTTTTGCTTTGTTTCTCTCTATCTCTGCCTCTCGCAACCCGCCAAATCACATCTGCACGTGAAATCAACAAAAATCAACTGTGTGAAACACACTGGGCTCGTTAAAGAAAGCTTCAAACAATGAGGATTTTGGTTATCAAGTTACTGTAGCCCTAATTGAAACAGAACAAATGTGACTCTGTACGGCAAAACCAGTTGCTTGTTGCAAATTTTCAAAATTGAGTTATGAAGTTTTCATGAAAGCTTCAAAACGATGCCTATATGGAATGAATCGGACGACATATGACTGAGATATCAACATTCAAAGGAGTCCGGTTTCTCCTGTCACGCCAAGTGAGAAACGGAGAAATCTGCCTTTGAAGTTGACTATCGCAGTAGCACTCACAGACGCTTGGTGCGGTCACGGCTACGTTTGCATTTACGGTAGCCTACGCTGCATTCACAGCCACACGGATAGCCTACCTGCGTTAGGTTAACTGAACTCGGGAGACGAAGATGGATTCCGGAGAAATATCTTCACGCTAGTCAACCAGTGGATTTACCGTAAATATTGAAGTAGAGCGGTCAAAACATAAACTTTTAACATTCTGCTGGAATTGAATTCCTCACCTCAAGAAAGTCACGTTTTTAGGATGGAAAGGGTAAGTTTTTCAGCCAAGTTGATTCACAACAGTACAGTATAGACCTTCCACTGTTTCAAAACACTAAAAACAAAAAAATCCCAAATTTACCCCACGCAACATAAACGCTCGTTTTTCTCAGAAACCTCCGTTGCGACAAGCGACTGGTTTTTGCCGTGGAGGGTCACAAATAAAAACACCTTAATCAGTGGCTTGTGTGATTCCATTCATTCATTCACATTTTTGTGAGATCGTTTGGCATCATGAACACATCACAACACAGCAGACAGTGCATCACAACGAAAAGTGACCTCTGCATTTGACCCATCCGTGAAGGAGCCTTGGGCAGCTGACATGCAACGCCCGGGAGCAGTGCTTGCTTATAAGCACCTCTGTGGTAGCTTTACCAGTCCGGGACTTGAGCCGGCGATCTTTCGAACGCGGGGCAAACTCACTAACCGTTACTCACTAACTGGCCGGAATATATGTATCATTACTTGTCACCAAATTCTTCCGTAAAAGTTCTGCAATAAAGGAAAGGGTTAAAAAGTGAAAAGAAAAATGATGTACGACGTTTACCTTTAGCTGTTTGTGCGCTCATTAAGATTCAAATTAGTGAGCGAGTAAGAGTGAGAAAGACGAAGAGAGGAAAAGACGGAGCGGGATCAGGATGCTTCTGACCCTTTTCGGACCCTACAGACATTAAAGCGACCCAGACTGTGGTGTCTCTCAAAACTGAAACACTATCGCTTTGTCGAAAAAAAATCACAGTGGAAGAATAAAGCCATTTCGTCAGCAACAAGTCTCAGCATTGATTCGCAGCAGCCGGACAACATTAAGTACTCGTGTTCAATCATTCTCTCAAGACAAACAGGCGTTCTAAAGCGCTGTCGCGTCACTCAAACTGACAGCGGCACCATCCTCTCCCTGAACACCGCTCCATATCACAGCAGCGGCACACACACACACACACACTCACACACACACACAGCGTAAAGTGATAGGCGACGTGCCGTCAGCAACTTTGCGCGGCAGCTTTGTGCGAGCGGTGTCACGACAGATTATAAGTGGCGAACGTGCTCTCAGTGACTTTCGCCGTGCCGTATCGACTGTCAAGCGGCCATCTCTCTCTGGCTCTCTATCGGCACTCCTGACACCATCTCCTTGAGGTATCGGATTCCGCTCGGGCAGAGAGCTGGCGAAAAAAGCGGCGGCTTTAACGCCACAGCAGCAACCTCAGCAGCTCGGCTGTCAAAAATCCCCCTCTGCCGAGAGGAGACGGCGGGGGGCTTGATGTTCCTATCCCGCTAGAATTTTGCGTTCGGAATCCTGGTGGACATTTCTCCCTAAAGCAATACAATTACCAGCAAATTAAGACTTAACGTCCAACTATACACTTCAACCACTTAATTCATAAAACCTTAGAGTTGGCCATTTTTAGATCACTGTGATTTCAGTCTCAGCGACGAACCGGCACAACACTAACAAATCAGGTTTAGTTTGTCTACCACTTGTGCCTTGTGCCCTCGGTGGACTTGTGCCCTCTAGTGGTAAAACTATGGAATGGCAGGACACCTAACACTTCTAAAGGATACCGCATTTGCGTAGTTTGTCCACCAGAGGGCGCAGCTACGCAATGGCAGCCTTTAACAGCGACACTAACGGATAAGGTCTTATAACGACCAACAATAATTAACTGGAGATGAAATAGTGGGCAGTGGAGATGAAATAGTGGGCAGTGTCCTTTTAAAAGTGTTAATAGTCGTGCAATTTAATAGTTTGTCCACCGGAGGGTGCAACTCCAGTAAATATTTTGGTTTTGGCAATATTTCAGTGCGGTTGCGCCCTCTAGTGGACAAACTACACATTAGCAGGACTCCTAGCATTAAAGATACTGCGTTTGTGTAGCCACTGGGTGCACCAACGCAATGGTGGATAAACTACGCAACACTTTAAAAGTGTTAGGAGTTCTGCCGTTGCATAGTGTGTCCACCAGAGGGCGCAACTCCATTACTGCATATGTTATATAGCCCGCATTTACACTGACCAGGGAGCTCAGCGGGAGCCGCGTGGTAATACGTCACAGGTGACGCCCACTAAACCAACGGTTGTTCGTACGAAGCCTGCAACTTTTAGTTCTTCCCTTATTTCTTCGTATGTCTTCTAATTTTTTTGTGCACTTTCCAATTTCTGCTGAATCTGGACGTCCATATTGCTAAAAGAGCTTTCGTTTCTTCCGCGCTCCACGTTACCGGACTTTGGCTCTCCGCCATTTTCTCTTCTAAAGCTACCTATCACTCCGCCCACCTCTCGTGGCGTCACGGGTTCTCGCTTCTAGACCAGCAAAGTTTATGTGCCGGTTCAGTTTCTGTTCAGTGGAAAAGTGCGGCACCGGTTCCAAAATTGGCAACCGGCACAGAACCGGCACGGGAACCAGAGCAGTGGAAAAGGGGCTTAAGAGAGAGAAGAGAACCCAAACTGAACACAAAACGCAGCACAAGACAACAAAAAGGTGCAACATCAGGATAGATGAAACAAAAACAGGGGACATTTGGAGGCAGAACTGGACATTACGCTGGGCCAAGGGGGACAAAGCCGCACCACAAAAAACAAACATAGGCCCATATATAATTATCATCTTAACTGTATTTAAGATTTCATGATCAGTATTGTTTAGGCGCTAGCTATCTGACATTTAGTGTTATATAATCTGTCATCCACAACTCGTGAAGGAGCAGTGGGCAGTTTAACAAGGACAGCGCCTGGAGAGCAGATCTCGGGGACGGTACCTTGCTCACGAGTACCTCAGTGGTAACTTTAGCGGCCCTGGATTCAAACCTGCCACTTTCTGATCACGAGGCGAACACCATACCGTTACGCTACCGACTGCCCCCCTTAATGACGGACTTGTGTGATCCACGAGAGAACAACAGTATTTCGAGTTGCTAGGTATTTAAGCTAGACAGAAAAAAAAATGAGTCTGGAGCATAAAGCAAGTCACAGAGTTATTCCACACAACACCACCCTACATACAAACAAATCACATAATCAATCCACGAGGAAGGCATTTCGGTTCAGCCCTGAAGGCCAAACTTTGACACCTAGAAATGGCCAAGGTGTAATCCTGACGTAAAAAGGCAAACGGAAAAAATTCCCATTAGCATTAGCATTGTCCCGTCATTCAGTAGAATCAGGCGGGTTTTACGCTCCTTTAAATAATGTCATTCACGTCCGAGGTAGATTACTGCAATTCCCTCCAGATTAATTAACACCCACGACTGACCTTTCGCTGGGACACGTCTGAATCTATCACCTAAGCCAAAGACAAAACACCTGTCCACGAAGACTGATCACTAACTCACTTCCAATGTAAATTTGCCGTTTCTCTCAGGGCGGGAGGTCAGGGCTGTGTCATGTGCAACAGAGACCGCGCTTTAGGGTGACAACAGGCCAATGGCGTACTACTTGAAAAAATTGATATATTACTGCATTTATTCATTCATTATCTCAACCGCTTAATCTCAATTGGGGTCGCGGGGGGAACCGGAGCCTATCTCGGGAACGGACGGGGACAAGGCGGAGAACAACCCTGGACAGGCGCCAACACACCCCAGTTACTACATTTAAATTTCATAAATTAAGGGCCACTCAGCCATTTATTTATGTTCAAATGAAAAAAACTATTGGACTACAAAACTAATATTAACTAGGGATGTACCGAGCCGTGCATCGGATATCGGTCCGATAACGACTCAATTAGCTGGATCGGGTATCGGTGGCATTGGGATTGTCTACGGAGCCGATCTGTAAACTGTAGGTTTTTACGGTTGCATATGCGTGCACGCTCAGTTCGCTCGACATTCACGCCGATTCCTACAAATAGAAATGACAATGAGCAGAACTATATGTATAAGCAAATTCTATTCTTTTACTTTCTTCAACAACACCAGCTCTTGCTCGCCATCTTTGTGTTCCTCGCCGTGTTTGTTAGCGCGCGCCTCTCTCACAGGGAAGTCCAACGTTCACAAAAGCGCTCCAGTTCCGTCGAATCTTCCCCTTTATTACGGACAAAACTTCGATTTTAGCTGATAAATAGCAAAAACAACCAGCGTTCTACTCACAATGCAGCCGTTTACTCGATGTTTTCATTGTTTATTCCGAGACGCGAGTTTGACGTGTTATTGTGTGGAACGCCGTTAGGCCAAACGACTCTCATGTGGAACGCCACGATGTCAAAAATGAGTCCAAAATGAGGTGTAGGCTAAAATTAGTAAATTATTCAGAAAAAGACTTTTTACATTCTATAGTGTTAGAGAGTAAAAAATAAATATAGAAAGATGCATTATTTGTTATGAAATAATTGTATTCTATATGCAGATGGATCCCAAATGGATAAAGAAGTGTGTCCACCTGGCACCAACCTTATTTTTCTTCACAGTACTAAGCCACAAAATATCTCTTCATCCAGTAAAAGAGACAGTGTCCTTACGTCCTAAACACAACATCATGAGGCGTGTAACTTCTACACAAACACTATAATAAGTCTAATAACAAAGTATAGACAAACGCCCCAAATTCTCTTAGGACTGTAAAGGTAAAAAATCGCAAATTTTTTTTAAACTGAGTTATTACGTTTTCATGAAAGGGCATAAATCAACCTTCAAAGTGATACCTATATGTAATGAATCGGACGACATATGACTGAGATATCAACATTCAAAGGAGTCGGGTTTCTCCTGTCGCGCCAAGTGAAGTTGACTATCGCCGTAGCACTCACAGACGCTCGGTGCAGTCGCGGCTACGTTTGTATTTACGGTAGCCTACGCTGCATTCACAGCCACACGGATAGCCTACCTGCGTTAGGTTAACTGAAGTCGGGAGACGAAGATGGATTCCGGAGAAATATCTTCACGCTAGTCAACGAGTGGATTTACCGTAAATATTGAAGTAGAGCCGTCAAAACAGAAACTTTTAACATTCTGCTGGAATTGAATTCCTCACCTCAAGAAAGTCACGTTTTTCGGATGGAAAGGGTAAGTTTTTCAGCCAAATTTATTCCCAACAGTACAGTATAGACCTTCCACTGCTTCAAAACACTGAAAACAAAAAATCCAAACTTTTACCCCACGCAACATAAACGCTCGTTTTTCTTGGAAACCTCTGCTGCGAAAAGCGACTGGTTTTGCCGTGCAGAGTCACTAATTATACTTGAAAAACTAGGAGTCGCAATGTGTTTGCAAATCAACTGGTTATAACCTTAAGCAAACGTAAGCCTCCGAGGTGCAATGCTAAACTAAAGAAGAAGAAGAAGAAGAAGAAGGGCACTATGTGCATCTTAGATATTTGTGTATTTAACATGTCTCCCAAAAAAGTTGCCAAGAACCCGCCCATCAACAGGACGGCCTACGGAGGCCGCAGCTTTAAATTTAGTCTCTATTCTACTGTCAGAACTACCACCACTGGACCCTGAGCAAGACCCTTAACACCAAGTTGCCCTGGGGGGCCCGTTCATGCAATTAGAAATGGAAGTCGCTCTAAATCAGAGTGTGTCATAAATGCCTTCCACGAATACTTTTTTTTTTTTCTTTTTTATGGAAAAAATAATAATAATAAGGAGATGAAAAATGTCTTCACCTGCCAGTTTTTCTTGCTGTTAAAGATTTGAAACTGTTTGCAACAGGTACTTTCGATCATAAGCTCAAATACGCAGCACCCACCTTGTTCTTTGACTGAGACGTGTTCAGCACACTCCGGGTCTCCTTTCCCGTGTATATCACAACCCCAATTACTGTGCCTGCAGAAGACGAGAAGGAGAAAAGACAGAAGCCGTCCACAGTTGATTGAAACTCTTCAATTAGTTGAAAGGAAAGGCATTTCAGGAGACACGCCAAACGTAACAGCCGTCCCACGCGCCAAGCCGGAAACGAATGACTTAATACCTCTGCCTTCTCCAATTCAACTGTTACCATGCGATGTAATAAAGTTGGATCGATACGGCGGGTCGCTAATTGTCAGATTCATTAAGCAAAACAAATAACAGATAAAGCCTGTGACAGCGTTAGTCAACTTAAATGAGAAAGGAGGAGCTTGCCAGCAGACTTCAGAAGAACGCCCGAGCCTCGGTGAGCAGCACGATGGGCAGGGGAGTGCAAGAATAAGACAAAATACTGCATTAAATATTGAAATAACTCGCACTAAAAAACTTTTTATTATTGTGGTGATGGGGTTAGAGGTTCATTTTGTGATTTTAAACATTGATTTGCAGAAAAATGATCATTTCATTATGCCTGGGACGACGTAACAAAATAATGAATTAAATAACATGTTAAGTAGCCTGATAAACCTAATAAAGGTCGTATCAGGGGTTCCCAAACTTGTAACCACTCTTCTTGTGGTTTTGATCCAGTTTATCAACAAAATAGAACGTAAATTAAACCACATGTTGGAATTTAACGTGACGTGAAATGCATGAAAGATTATTATTTTTTTAATGGCTTGGTTGCTTTATTTCCAGAGCTGGTATAGTACAAAGGTAAAATACAGAGCATATTCACCAGTTTTCTTTAACCTCTTGAGCCCGATCGTCCTCTGGTACCGTGGGCAGAAGGGGGCGGTGTTAAATAGTCGGTAAACGTAAACAAACATATGCATGCGGCACATCAACGTGCCTCAAAAATCTCAAACAAATTCCACCTAAACAACACAATTCCAACAGCAAACGCATCAATAAACAAAGAACAAAAACACGGCGTAGGTCTACGTGGAAGAAATACGGCTGTAGAATCTATACTACTACGGCTAACCACGCATACCGCATATCACGTGACGGGCGTTCAGCACCAGCGTACGGCCGGCTGCGCGTTCGGGTGGCGTCAAATAAACGCTGCGTGCGACGTTTTCTTGGCGTCAAAATCCCGGCGAACGCGAGGAAAACGACGCTATTGCGAACGCCAGTGAAACGCTACTGCGAACACACTGAAACGCCAATCGAGCGCTGCAACAAAACGCAGCAGAAACGCCTATGGCGCTCAGAGGGCGTTTATTTCGAACGTCCGTGTGGACGAGGCCTTAGATCGACACCAAAAGCATAAAAATAGACATTGCGGTTGCTTAGATATACACGTTTCATAAACATTTTTATTTTCAGCAAAAATCTGTACAAATCTGTCTCAGGGCTTAAAGGGTTACGAAAAAAGAAATCCACTGCTTTGGTCCAAAATCACATTTCAAGCGATCACAAGAATGGCGAAAATGTTTTTAGGTGAAATATCCCTTTAAAACTGACCTGAAATATGCTAGAAATATTAATACTGACATTCAAAAGCACGGTCTTTAATTCATTATGCAGTGCTTTTGAATATGAAAAAAAGAACGCGTCTACTAGCGAAGGTCAGAAGCGATTCAAATGACGTCAATACAACGCTTTCTTTATTAAAACCGTTATCGAATGAATGTCACACTATAAAGTCTGAAAAGAGCGTTAAAGGCTGCCGGACAGACGGCTTTTTTTTTTTTTTTTGGTATATGTTTTAATTGCTCGCTCGCAAACGAGAGTCGACGCCACAGGTTCTTTAAATGCAGTCTGTGTGGTGGGGGTATCTCGTTCCACCTGCAGGGATCTTATGTTTAGCCTGCATGGAAGAAAGGATGATGTCAGATGTCTAAGTCGGAGGGACAGGAGGACGGTCTCCGACCAAGGACAGGCCAAGGGAGGGCGACGGGCTCAGAAGGAACCTCAAAACCCAGGAGAACCCAACGGGGAGCGACCGCAGATCGATGAAAAGGTGATCGCTAACACAAGTAGGAGTCCTTCGGGGAGGGGGCGGCATCGCTATACCGCTCGATTAGGATCGGGTTCCGACCCCACGACCCGTGTCGACGGCTCTGAGAGCGCGGCAGCCGGGCTGATCCGAGGCCGGCGCTTTTGAGTGGAGTTGTATCAACACCGGTGGGAGAAAACACTTCAACTCCCATTAACGGCTCATCATATTTCTCGGCTTGTCGGATTATATGAATAACATGAGACAGGCTGAGGGGCCTCCGGTGAAAAATCAGGAAGGGCAGGGAACAGTCGCCGGCTAAAAATTTCAGTACACGCTGCAGTCTAGAAAACAATAAACAGGGAAAGTGACTTGCTTGGTGTATGGCAGGTGGAAATTCGGAGCTATGCTGTCGAATAAAAGGCTGTATATAAAATACATAAAGAGAAGAATACGTCGAAAAGAAGAACGCTGAACGAATTGTATTTTTATACATAAATGGGATAATAATCTGGTTTCAATAACAACTAGATGCCCTGGAGTCAGGTTTTACAGTGCTTCCTTTTAGAAAAATGTTTAGTCAAGGTGGTGCCGTCGCCCACCAAAACGTTTTTTTTTTTTTCTTTTTTCGGTCGAACTTCACTTCCAGAGCGCTTTCTCGGCTTCTTTTAGCGATGACTGTTACGAAAATTCCTGCCCCTCCCTCAATTTTGATTGGCAAGCAGGAGAGAAAGGACATTGATGAGCCCAGAGCTGTTCTAAAAGTTGAACGGATTTCAACTTACATTTACAGCATTTAGCAGACGCTCTTATCCAGAGCGACTTACATTTTGCTCATTTCAGGGGCAGTTCCCCTGAGAGCAACTTAGGGTTAAGGGTCTTGCTTAGGGACCCAATGTTGGTGACGCCAGAGGTCGGATTCGAACCCACAACCTGTTGGTCCAAAGGCGAGTGTCCTACCACTGGGCCACCAACACTTGAAGCGCTCCGAGCGCTGCGGTAAACAACCCTGTTCACCGTTGTCTTTTTTTTTTTTTTCCTGCTGAAGGCTGAAGCTCATAGGATTTATATTAAAAACAGGCCCGGCTAGCGCACAAAAACATACGTTTGGTGGACACAGACCCTCACTTTACGGCTTTTAAAATAACTAGAACAAACGCAAACTCAGCTGCCGGGTCTCCAACTAAGCCATTTTAGCAATGTATCCTCTCGAACAGTTGTTTGTGTTTGTTGGACATGTCTCCTTTAAATACATGCAACGTTTTACTGGCGTGTGTATTTGAGGAGAAGAGAGATGAAGGTTTGCTCACCCGATGCTACCACAGTACTTGCCCAAAGTGTGTTCTCAATGCTCAGACTCTCATGAATGGGAGGCTCACAGTCCTCCTGTTGAATGAAAAAACATTAAGTTAATGGCTGTGTAGTTAATGCTGGATTGTCCACACACACACACACACACACACACAGAGAAAAAGACCTGTACGGATTAAAAGCAGATATTGCAGATATTGTGAGTGCTGAAAACAGAGATCGAATCACTTTAAGGGAGGGGAAAAAGTTTACAAAAGTTGACATTTGGCTCAAACACAGTGTTGTTGGATCAACTCATATCCGACAGAGCAATCCAATCCAACAGGTCAAATAAAAATAATACTTTGCAAATCTCTTTTTGAAGATAAAAGTAGAATTTCAACATTGCAACATACTGCAACTTAAACACCTGGTCATTACAATTTTTTGGACGTCAAAACCTAAATTTCTTCTTCAAAATATCTAGATATAAAGCTCAGATCCAGATCCAGATCCTTACTTTGAAGTGGTCGATTATTCGTCACTGAGAACACACCACGGTACAGCACACAGTGCACCGGACCCATCTGTGAAGGGGCAGTGGGCAGCTAACATGGGCAGCACCCGGGGAGCAGTGTGGAATTTTACTTTGTAATTCGTTTTAACCGAACTGTATGATCAATAAAAAGTGTCTTTCTCTTAAAGCGTCTTTGACAGTTGGTAGCATTACTGTTATCCGAAGGTCACCGGTTCAAATCTCAGGACCGGTAAGAGTCCACCGAGGTACTCATGAGCAAGGAACCATCAGCTGCCCACTGCTCCTTCAGGAATGGGTCAAAGGCAAAGGTCACATTTCGTTGCGGCGCACTGTGTGCTGTGTTCACAATGACAATCGCTCGCTCTTCACTAGGGCTGCAACAAATGACCTTTTTTGTAATCGAGTAATCTATCGATTATTTATCGATTAATCGAGTAATCGGATAAAAAAATGTAAATAAAAATGACAGGACATTTGTTATTAGGCTTATTGTACTGTGAGTAGAAGTTAGTCATATACGCTTTATGTTGTTGTATTCAATTGAACATGAAGAAACATGAAGTTCAAGGGTCATTTTGAACCAATTTGGCCAATAAAATGAGTTGCTTTTGGGCTTTCTGGAAGAGAACTGCATTTTCCACAATCCCCTGCGCACGCTTCGGAGTCGCGTCACAATAAAGGGTTCAGCGCGTTCCGGAACAAACTATGAAGAAAAAAAAAAGAAAAAAAAAAAAAGATCGATGGGAAAATCTTAATAAATGTCTGTATTGTGAGTGGAACTCTGGTTGTTGTGGTTATTTATCAGCTAAAATATGCAATTTGTCCGTAATAAAGGGGACGTTTTGACGGAAACGGAGCGTTTTAGCGAGTCCAGAGAATGAGATTAATATGTACATTTTAAACAAACCAACATCACGTCCATCGTAGGCCCTGTTGACACCCGAGTATCTCTATCTGTGTCATCATTCCTTCGCGAGACAACGCAATGAATAGTCAAAGGATTTGGACACACAAATCCATCTGAGAGACGCGCGCGCGCTGACTTTTTTCGGCCAACTTTTAAGGTTGAGAAGGCAGATGGGGCCGACTGGGTTACGGATCGAATGGCCTGTCTGATTTAAGTATGACGGCTCAGCAGAACCAAATTGCATAAAGCCACGGAGAGCAAAATCATAAGAGAAGGTTACAGGCGCAAAGATCAACACTGATGCAAGGACAATGAGCCGTTATTGTTACGCTGTCGGTTTGTAGGTCTCCCTGAAAAATGCCGCATCAGCGCTGCCACAAGCAGAAAACCCTGAGCGCGCAAAGGACTAAACAGTAAAAAAAAATTTAACGAGATCATATATACTACATAGTGCAGCTCAAGCCCAGAACACGGAGAATTAATAGTTGTCTGTTTGTGGTACAAGCCATGCCTACAGCAATCTCATCTCATTTATTCAGCTACTTTCACCTTATGCTCCATTCTCTCTCACGTTCAATTGGGAAAATGTTGCTCCTCGCTGACCTTTGAACTGTTTCTGCTTTACCGCTGGTGACCTTAAGCCTCAATGAAGAGGAAAAGCTTTTTATTTGTTCCCTTTATTTGAATCAATCAATGTCGCGTCTCAAATTTACAAGGTGAGTTAAAGGGGACTCGTGGATCGGCACAACAAATTTCAATACGAGCAGAACAAATCCTCAAGGTGGGCTCTGACTGTTAGAGTTACGGTCTTATTAATCTTTTAAAACACTTATTCTACTTTTAACATTTGCTCAAAATTGCCTGTCGAATTTGAATTATTTTACTTGTTATTATAGTCGATGGATTGGGGCAATAGGTTAACGGTTAGGGACTTGGGCCCGTGATCAGAAGGTCACCGGTTTGAATCCCGGACCGGTAAAGGTACCACAGAGGTACTCATGAACAAGGTACCAGTGCTTCGTCATGGATGGGTCAAATGCAGAGGTCACATTTGGTTGTGGTGCACTGTGTGCTGTGCTGTGTTCACAATGACAAATAATCACTCAGAATAGTTACTCCCTCACTCATTACCTCTGCTTGTACATTTTATTTGTACAAATCACTCTCAAATTACATGTGTATTACAACGTGCTTTATAAACTCAATAGTCTTTCTCTTCTTCACTTCCTACTTCCATTTTCATCTCAATTAAATAAGACTTATTTATTCACAAAAAAATATTCCAGCACGCTCAGTCCCCACGGGGGCTGCCTTTAAAATTCTAGCTAAATTAAACATAAATATTAAATTGGTTGTAGATGTTCAGTGTGCTGTCATTTGTTCCTCAAGCCCCGTCACTTCCTGAAGACTTTCTATTAAACCAGAATTTACAGCTGAAACGACTCCTTAAGAAACTTAATTACCTGATGCATGTTCTTTGTCCGTGAATTTGTAATGGCTAATTAAGAACACAAATCAATCTGTTTGCTGCTTACTATAGCCAGGTTTCCATCCAAGGAGTTTTTGCGAAAAAATATTTAGCGCTTCAAATTTTTAACCGATATAGCTGATGGAAATGCTAATTATCAATAAAATTTTGTAAATTTTTCCGCATAACTTCTATATCGATACTTCAGATGTCGCAAAAACTACTTTGGAAACACTTTTTGTCGGAAAAAAAGGGCTTTAACGCAAATAAATGTGTCACATGATACATTTTCATCACGTGGGTTTCGTCGCACTGGGGTACTTTCTTCGAGCTCTAGGGCTATCAGACAAGCAACTGCTTCATTCTGCTGTCGTCTTCGGATATTTTGTACAATTCCAATTATTTGTGAAACTGAAATAACAGTAAGCTGGCAAATTTCAAAAAACTGTCTGAATAATCTCTCCATCACTTAGTTTCTTTGTTTAGCGGAGGGGGGTGTCACGTGGAAAACAAAAGGTAGATAATTTGCGACATACACAAAATTATGTATGGAAACGGCTCAAGGGCAGATTTTTTTTGCGATACACCAAAACCTATGCGACAGTTCGTTTTGGGGGGGGGGTGACGTCATCACGCACACCATTTTATCGATAAAAAGCCAGTTGGATGGAAACACGCTGGAGACAGCAAATTCCGCACATTTTTTTTTACGCATATTCTGTTTGTCGATAACAAAACGTCGCAAAAAACTGGATGGAAACTTGGCTAATGATGTCTGTAAGTTTGTCGAAAACACAAAAAATAAAATGCTCCAGTCAAAAGGCACTCTGGTAAAATTGTTCATATTAAAATTGGAACTGTCAATTCCAGCCCCCAGCGAGACGGCCCGACATGAAGAGTTGCAGACCTGTACTGGTGCGAAAGGAGAGATATGCTGAAACTCCCAACGCACTCGTGTTTATCGCATGCAGGTTAGTAGTGCCCCAGGGTCGGTATTTACTGTCCGTATCCTGTCCACATCTCCATAAAGAGCCTGATCTTAGAGCAGCCCCTTCATTTACAGTCACCCAATACATACGGGCTCAGGAGAGTGAGTCAGCACAGGAAGTGATCTTCATCCTCCGCCTGCTGTGTGGCCAAGAGCGAAGACTCCATACAAAGAGGCTTTGTGTGGGAACTCCCCTTTCCCTCTCTGCCGCCACTAATCTGATGTTAATAAGGAGCTCTGCTCAGCTAGAGTTGGGGGCGGAGCCACGCGACACGTGATGTCATCGAGATTTCAAGACCATTTTAATATACATAATGCATCAAAGAATGATCTTTAAGGTTTGCGCTCCTGCGCAGTAATTCCCCTGCAAAGTGCACGCGGATAGAACGTATGGTTCAACTCACCCTAGTGAAGTTCCCTTCGAAACTGTGAATGTCCAGCTGAGGCTTCTGAGCATAGACGTATGCACTGATGGAGAACAAATCCTGCGACGAAAGACACACACACACACACACACACCACACACAACCACATGAAGAGGGAAGTGAGAATGCACTTGGAGCCACTTCTCGTCTGCACCCAAAGCTGCTCCATTATTTACTTTTACATTTATGGCATTTAGCAGACGTTCTTATCCGGCGCAACTTCCATTTCCTAATTACAGAGACACTCTCTTTGAGAGCAGGTGGGGGTTAAGGGTCTTGCCCAGGGGGCCCAATGATGGTAGTGCTGGAGGTAGGATTCGAACCCACAGCCTCTTGGTTCAGAGGTGAGCATCATAACAACTAGACTACCACCACCTCTTGATGTTTAGAGACTTAGATCTGGCTGAAGAGGTTTGGCCCTGCTCAGTTCTCGGATGGGAGACCGCCATCACCCAATCACAAGGGGAACTCGTGAACACTGAGCATGTTTTAACCAACAGACTCAAGTTGACAGCTGACAGTGCGGTCAAACAAACACTTCGATGAATTGGTTTTCACCTTATTGCTTTGTAAGGAAGAAAAAAAGCAATATAATCCGGAGTGCATTCAGCAGCTTCATTAGGGGGCAAAGCTCCGAGTGACGGAAATGACCTTAAGATTGGGAGTTCGAATTCCCATGAGAGCCTAAAGCCACTGTTGAGGCCCTGAGCAAGACCCATAAGTCCAAGTTGCTCCTTGAAGCACAGCTGTGGATTAGTGATAGCTTTTAGAGGTGCTTCAAAGTTCCTGGGCTGAAAAAGGGACACGTGCAAAGAATGTTTTATGTCTAAGAAAAATCAAAGTCAATTTTAAACTTGATGTGAAAAAGCCCCCCCAAAAAAAAACAAATGATGGAAGTAACACGCTTGCTGAAAGCTACCTGAGATACAGACGGTTATTTTGGTGATAAAATCAGCCTCATTTGGTGGAGACAGTGTAAGAGAGAAAGAAAAGGCAACAAAAAGCTCAAAATTATTGGATATGAAACACCCTCAACACTCTAACATTGCTGATGTAGTGAAAGCTGAGATAAATGAGTTTTCAGAAAAATAAAGTTAATTTGTGTAAATGTCATAAGTAACAAAACAACATATTGCTTTTAACAGAGCCTCTAAAGGAAAGGTGCTATGATCGAATAAAGCAGGTGAGGGAGAAAACTGCTGAGTTTTTTTTTTTTTTTTGAAGTGGCCTGAGCATTTATTACTGTTTAAAAGCAGGAAAAACGAAGTTGAGCTTTAGAATATTTAACCGTCAAGGCCATGAGAAACTGGATCCGGTTGTTCAATCCAGCCATCATTCAATGACTCGATGAAATTTTAATTCTGTGATCACATTAAGTGGTTTCGGACAGACAAATCCAAATCTGAACTTGTGCTCCGGACGGGTGTCATCTCCACCCGGATGGCACAGAGGAGACAGTCGCCTCGACAGATTCCGCTTGTCTCTTTGGCTAAAGTTACTGGTCCGTGTGTAACAAACGCTCCGACCTGCGAACCAGATCCACGCCGATATCAAACACGAGCCTGACGAGGCTAGAATCCTCATCGGAGCGGAGCGCGGACCGCCGCGATCCAGTTACACCGACGACCATGACGGCGTAATTTCGCCTGTTGTGATTCAGTGATGGTGCTAATGTCTAGTAGAGGTGATGATTCATAACTGATATTCATTCATAACGTCATGCGTTACAATTAATGCATTGTGAATTTACATTTCTGACAGCTGGCAAAACCTTTCATCATATCATTTTGAAAAATTCAGCAGTTATATTAACACAGCATATCATACAATATCATGTATTACCCATGATCATGTAATATAAGTGTGACTCTGAACGGCAAAACCAGTCGCTTGTCGCAACGGAGGTCGCTGAGAAAAACGAGCATTTATGTTGCGTGGGGTAAAAGTTTGGATTTTTTGTTTTTAGTGTTTTGAAACAGTAGAAGGTCTATACTGTGCTGTTGGGAATAAATTTCGCTGAAAAACTTACCCTTTCCATCCTAAAAACGTGACTTTCTTGAGGTGAGGAATTCAATTCCAGCAGAATGTTAAAAGTTTCTGTTTTGACCGCTCTACTCCAATATTTACGGTAAATCCACAGGTTGACTAGCGTGAAGATATTTCTCCGGAATCCATCTTCGTCTCCCGAGTTCAGTTAACCTAACGCAGGTAGGCTATCCGTGTGGCTGTGAATGCAGCGTAGGCTGCCGTAAATACAAACGTAGCCGCGACCGCACCAAGCGTCTGTGAGTGCTACGGCGATAGTCAACTTCAAAGGCAGATTTCTCCGTTTCTCACTTGGCGTGACAGGAGAAACCCGACTCCATTGAATGTTGATATCTCAGTCATATGTCGTCCGATTCATTCGATATAGGTATCGATTTGAAGGTTGATTTATGCCCTTTCATGAAAACACCATAACTCAATTTTGAAAATTTGCGACAAGCGACTGGTTTTGCCGTGGAGGGTCACAAATGCAGATTTTTTTTTTTTAATTAATTGAAATCAATAAATTACATTCTTAAAACAAATCATTTAAAGTCTCCATTGTTTCCCCGAGCCCCCAAGTTAAGTTTAGACATTCATTATTTTTTTGGCTAGTGTGAAACAATCTGCTCCTATCCCCCAGAGTGAGAATCTACGTATGAAACATGTTTATTGATATACAGAAGAGTCCTAACATCCAGCAGGTTAAAGCAAATCATTTACGTCTTTAAGTGGATGCTGCTTACCCCCAAAGCAGGAAGCCTCTGAGTGCAAGCCACAGCAACCTTTAGCTTCCAATCCGTTTCTCCATCCAGCTGGTCTGTTCTGATGAAACACGCTCCTGCAGAAAGCAAACATAAAAAGGGATGATTGCACAGTCATACAGCTTCAGCTAAGTAACCGAACGTAAAATGTAGGGCTCATTAGAGAGTTCTTAAATATTAAATCAAAAGCTTGCATATATGTATAAAAGCCATCTTCTCCGTTGCTCCTTTAAGATTGATTTAGGTCTAGCGATGGGCTCTTTACAAAGAGACCAAAAAGGGGTAGGTTCAAATCCAGCTATCCAAACTACCACCACTGAGCCCTTGAGTAAGCTTCCTATACCTGACAGTCCCCGGAATTAGCAATGAACATCTGAGAAATGTCACTGCAATTGCAATATCGGATAAATTAATTAAAATTAATAGTTCTGTAACAGGTTATAGTTACAGTTCACCAAGCTGGACGAAAAGCAATGACTATTACAAGGGTAAGGGGGCGACTAACTTTTTGGATAATCAATTATTTTGTGGATTAATTCGTTTTAACAAACACTGCTGCTTATTGGCCGTCTGATTATGAGGCTACATATTTCACCTGTAACAGCTGTGAGCAGGTCAGTCAAATTTGCACATTTATGAGAAAAAGAGTTTCTACTGCATTTCAGAAACTATTTTCACAACATTGATCCGTTTAGTAGTCATGTAATATCCTGTATTTCCTGTATTTCAAACACACTTCCCTTTTCTTCTCCATGAACTATTGTGTTTACCTGCATAAACAAGTGTTATCTGTCTCCTGATTCATTTCTCATCTTATTTTAATGACCTTGTTTAGCAACTTGATTCAGATTTGTTATTTCTCTTTTTATATCAGGCCAACCACTGCCTGTTATGGAAGCCCATTTCCGCCACTAAAAGAAAAAAATCCGAACGAAAAAAAGTCGAAATTACAAGATAAAAAGTCGATATTATGAGAAAGGAAGTACGCATGCGCGCCAGTCGTGCTAAACCTGCCATTGTCACTTGCACATGCAAACTTGACGTTTTTGGCTTGACTTCGGATTCAAATAGTTGTAAATACATCGAGGACTATTTTTAACGTGGCTTCACAACAAATGAAATACTGCATTTGCTTGTAGCTTCATAAGTTGCCTCTGCAAGTGACTTCGGCAAGTTTAGCACCACTGGCGCGCATGCGCACTTCCTTTCTCATAATTTCGACTTTTTATCTCATAATTTCGACTTTTTATCTCGTAATTTCGACTTTTTATCTCGTAATTTCGACTTTTTATCTCAAAATTTCGACTTTTTATCTCGTAATTTCGACTTTTTATCTCGTAATTTTTTTCGTTCGGATTTTTTTCTTTTAGTGGCAGAAATGGGCTTCCATAGCCTGTTACTCTGAGCTGGCTATTACACTAAACTCTCCAGCAAACATATAATTAGCTGAAAATGACTTTGCCATCATTCCTGTTAAGTAAACAACACAATACACTAAATCCAACAATTCTCACTGAAATGTATTTTGCACACAGATATAGACAGTTTTCAGAGTCAAAGTCCAAGTAAACGTTGTCATCTCTGCTATATACTGTACAAGTATACAGAGATACGAGACGACGTGGTTTCGTGTTTAACAGTGCAAACGCAAGGAACAAGGTACAAAGAACAAATAAGGCACATAGAATAAAAAAATATATATACATAGAATATAAAATACACACTTTAAACTAGAAGTAGAAAGAGAGACAATTAGGATGCGGTATTCGACCCACAATTTTGATCTTGGAGTTGTCTTTTACACTGAATGTGCATGAGGTCAGTAACAGTTTCAATATGAAAAACAGTGTCCAGGCTTCACTTTTACAGAGTAACTGTGTTAAGCATCAACATGGCACAAACGGTCACCTTACTGTATAATCAGAAGCTTACATTGTAAGAGTCAAATGACAAATAAAACAACTTCCAGAACACTGGTAGGCCGGTGCTTAAGAAAAGGCTAAATTTTCCCTCTTTTATGAAAGCCTGATGATGTAGTGTATATTTCAAATATTCAAATAACAACGCATAAGAATCTTACCAGTCTTCTCTGAGGTTCTCAAAAAGATCATATCGGCTGGGACCCGCTGGTTCTACAGGAGTAAATCACAGATAACACATCAATTTTAAGGCAAGAGACACAACATATCTGTACACTGCAAAAAATGAAATCTTAAGAAGCCAGAAAATCTTAAAAAGAAAAAATAGATCTTGTTTTTTTTTTTTTTTTTAAGAATAGCTTACGTGACTAGACTTGTATGTGTAAGATAATCAAATTTTAAGAAACGCTGGCTACAATTATCTTATTAAGAAAAATTGGCTGATAATAAGAACGTCTTAAAATGAAATAAGAAATTTAATTAAGAGAACGAACAGATTCTCATGCTCTCCACTACGAGTTAAGAAATTCATGACAACTTTGCTTATTTTAAGTATATTAAAGCTAAAAACATGGAAAAAGGGAAAGATTTTTTTTCTTGTTTTAGGAGATCTTTACAAGATAAATTTTCTCGCTATATCGGCGGATAATTTAGCTTGATTCTGGTACCTTTTTTCTTATTATCCTTTTCTTTTTCTTATTTTCTGACACTGATTTTTTGCAGTGTGGTTAATCAGTACTGCCACTTGGGCTTTGCAGTATTGGTGGAAGGCTGTAACATGTACATGAGCATTGCCAGTGACTCATCTCCTGATCAATGCTATGTATATACTATATCTCTATAGACAGTATACACTGTACATCCCAGACCAGTAAAGGTACCACTGAGGTACCACGTCAGCCGCCCACTGCTCCTTTATTGGACAGGTCAAATGCAGAGGTCACATTTCATTGTGGTGCACTGTGTGATGTGCTGTGTTCCCATACATACAGTCAGAGGTGGAAAGTAAGGAATTACATTTACTCACGTTACTGTAATTGAGTAGTTTTTGTGAGTAATTAGGTAATTTTGTGAAAAGAAAATAGGTAATTTTGCTTTTACTCAAGTACATTTTGACCCAAGTATTTTACTTTGCTACACTGGAAAAAAGCCCCCGTTAGTGAGTTAAAAATGAAATGCGAAAAAAAAACCTGAAAGGAAATTGCGTGGGCGTTCGCGAGCGGCATTCCCACTATTTTAATGTAGCCTATCGTTGGATGATGGCCGGTGCCGAGCAAGCGGTAGTTTGCACATTATACCTCTGGAGTAAATTTTAGTTTAAGTAAATTAAGTAAAGTAAATTTTAAATTAAGTACTTTTTTTTTTACTTTTACTCGAGTAGATTTTTAGATGGGTACTTTTAATTGAGTAGAATTTAAGCAGAGTAAAGATACTTTTAATTACAACTTTTCAGTACTTTTCCACCTCTGCATACAGTACATAGAGAGACACACTCACACACACACGCGCCCTCTCTCACACACGCGCCCTCTCTCACACACGCGCCCTCTCTCACACACGCGCCCTCTCTCACACACGCGCCCTCTCACACACGCGCCCTCTCACACACGCGCCCTCTCACACGCGCCCTCTCACACTCACACACTCTCTCACACTCTCTCACACTCTCACACACTCTCACACACACACACACACACTCTCACACTCTCACACACACTGTCTGTCTCTCGCACACACTGTCTGTCTCTCGCACACACTGTCTGTCTCTCGCACACACTGTCTCTCTCTCGCACACACACTCAAAGAAGGTGAATCTAGTACTATACCTCTAATTAGCCATGACTCCTCAGTAAAGGATCATGGGGCGTTTTTGAGATGTTAAGCAACGTTCACACATCACCTGCGGCTGAAACTGTATATGCTGCTTATACATTCAAAGCAAAAAGACTATTTGAAGTGCACTTTCTTCTTGCTTATCCAATATTACATAAGGCTGAGTGATTGTTAGTCACTATTAGGCATGGGCCGGTATGAAATTATGACGGTATGATAATCTTAAGCACGCGTATCATGGTGTAACGGTAATTGACTCCAAATCATGGCACTGTAGATAATGTATTCCGTGCTCTAGTTTTTTAATGTAAAAGCACAGATTACCACCGCTGCTACTACTAAGAATAAGATCAAATAACTCGAATGGTATTTAATGTTGATACACACATACAGTATGTAACAGGGAGAGAGCACACGAGCGAGTGTGTGCGCTCATTTGACGCGTTTATACTTAACACACACCGATAACCATTTATTACTGAGAAAAAGTAAACATTTATGCAAGTATTTATTCTTTTAGCATAAAAATAAATGTGGACGCGGAGGTAAATGTGCTAAAAATGTGGCGGCTTGCCCTGGCGTGAAACACCATAGACTGAACGGCGCAAATAAGCCAGCTGTTGAGGAAAAATACCTGAACGGCAGACCGACTGAGCGGCAAATTTAGTTTTAGAACTTGTGCTGTTGTGTACACATACTACAGTGATGAACTTTACAGCGAAGCACAAGCAGCAGATTCTTTATGTGAGTGTGAAATTTCATTTCGCTGTTCATAATAAATGTTAGGGGTCACAGGCTTGGTAGCTAGCCCATAGTGTTTATTTTACCAATACCAGACGCGCTAACTACAGTAGCAGGTTGCAAACGTTTATTTCGTGTCTTTTACCTTGAATTTAGCCATGAGTAAGGGGTTGGGGGTCACCTCCTTCTGCCATCACGCACAGTTCACAGAACGCTGGAGTCAACCAGAGGAGGAGTGGGAAGGGGCCGTGTTAATCTACGCTTCACGCCGGAAGGCGGAGACCTTCATTTTCTATCTTCGATGAGGCGTTACAAAAACAGCTCATAGCGCAGAGGTGGTATGACGGAGATCTGCTACGGTTTTGAAACGGCGCCTTTATTAAACCGTGGTATTACACCGTTATAGCGGCAACCGGCCCATGCCTAGTCACTACAAACAGGGTGCAACACGACAAGATGAAACCTCTGCATTTAAGCCATCTGTGTAGGAGCAGTGGGCAGCTGATCGCCCCGTTTGAGCAGTGCTTTGGGAACAGGGCTTTGCTCACAGAGTGGTCATTTACCTACCGGCCCATAATTTGAACCGGCGACCCTCCGAGCACAAGAGCATCTCCTTAACGGCCGGTCGACGACGAGCCAGAAAAAACGTCACTGGATACGAGACAGATTCTGACATTTTGTAGGTGTTGTAATGTAAGCTCCTTAATGTAACTTCACTCAAGTTTGTAATGTATAGGTAAGACAAACCTAAAGGATTGCATTTCAAAACTACGTTCAGCCACACACGTCCACTGACATGTTCGCCAAACTGGGCATTAAAAGCGACAGTGATGTCTCGTAAACAAATCTTTACATGCATTTTTAGGTCTACCCTCTGATGTGTCAAAATCGCACAGACCTACTTATGATCTGACAAACACAAACGCTTTCAATTAACCGGCCGTCAGTCTGCAGTGCTACATGAAGTGGCCAGTCTATAGGTGTGGAAGGCCAGCACGGTTACTTTAGGTCTACTATAGCATGGGCTGCTGCTGCTGCTGCTGAATAATTGAGCAAGGTCATACAGCCCACAAGCAATTAAAGAGAGCCGGCCACAAGCGGCGAGAAACACGATGCACGACAAAAAGAATGACAGGGCTTCATGCGACAGATTGCATGCCATGACATTTAAAGCTATGCTGATAGCATGAACAAAGGTTACAAAAAAAAGAAAAAAAAAGAGGAGACGGAGAAGAAGTGACAAACCTTTTCAACAATGATGAGGTCTCCAACTTGGATGTCTGAGCTCTTTACTTGAACTTTGCCTGAAACGGAGAGAGAGACACAGAGAACAAGAAGTCATTTAACACTGGGGTTGCAAAAACCCTTTCTCTTAGGATGTTGTGTGTCCCGTGACCCAAAAATCATCCAAAACTTGCTGTAGTGTGCAATGAAATCTTACGATTTTGGTTTCTGCCTGTTAACGGCTTGAGCCCGATCGCCTCCAGTACCGCGGGCAGAACGGGAAGGCTTTAAATAGTTGGTAAACGTAAAAACAAACGTATGCATGCGGCACATTGACATCACCGATAGAATCTCCGTCTAAAAATCTCAAACGAATTCCACCTTAACACAATTCCAACAGCAAACAAATCAATAAACAAAGAACAAAAACACGGCGTAGGTCTACGTGGAAGAAATACGGCTGTAGAATCTATACTACTACGGCTAACCATGCATACCGCATGTCATATGAAAGCGCAGACTTCCGCAGATAATATGTATTTTTTTGGTGAACGTGATTTTTTTTTCATGTTCTGCCGTGTTGCATCTTCCTTTATTCTGACCCAGTAACATGTACGCTGATTCCACAGTCATCTCACTAGTGTTACCTTTAGAATGACACCAAAAGCATAAAAACTTAACAGGTTAACTTTCTTTGAATTACAGCAAAAAGCTGCTCGTCTGACTTTTGTGTAACTCAGTTAAAATCAGTACAGACGTATTGAGTACAGTACAATACATCACTAACAGAAGTTAACTGTTGATACACACTCGTTCAGACTTGTTTCACATTAAAATATAGGCTTGAACTCATCCATCCGTTGGCCGGACATTTTTAACAAAGGCTGATACTGCATATGTGACCCGATCTGCCGTAATGAGTCGGAAGTCTGCATTCTATTTATTTAGATACGGTCCGATTATGTTGAAAAACATCACAAAAATAGCGACTTTTCTTTTTTGGAGACCAGATTAATTTTGAAGAGCTTTTCTTTCATATAAGACCAAAAAAGAAAAACGGATATTTTTGATGTTTGTCAACATAATCAGAGGGGACAAGGCTTTTTCTGTCGTGGCGCCTAAACTGTGGAATAACTTGCCCTTGCACGTTAGAGAGGCCCCTTCACTGTCAACTTTTAAAATACGTCTTAAAACCCATTTTTATTCCTTGGCTTTTGGCCTCAGTGAGACTTAGTTTCTATCCTTAGTAATTAAATTAGCTAGTAATTAATTAACTTATTTGTCTTTTATTTATTTTTTATGAAAGTTGACTATTTAGTTTCAATGTACAGCACTTTGTGTCAGCTGTGGTTGTTTTAAAGTGCTTTATAAATAAAGATGATGATGATAATCGGCCCGTATCTGAATAAATAGACTTCCGACTCATTACGGCAGCAAAAAAAATAATGCTGGTTTACTGTGCAACATTTGTACATATTGATGAGAAGAACAACCAACGCAACACACTACAACCCCAAAAGCAAATCACGTGATTATATTGTTTAATTTCCTTAACAACACCAGCTTTCGCTTGCAATCGCTGTGTTCCTGATTTTTGTTTAGCGCCGGAGCATTAGGGACGGTCACAAAATTACAGAACTGTGTTTAAACAAACAATTTTTGAGATGATATTTTAAGAATAAATAATTTAGGATATTAGTATGGGTGCGTAATAATTACGGTGTTTTAGTTAGGAAACTGTGGGTGTTTTCACACTTGGTCCGTTTCAGCCCTCAAAGCGAACTCAGATCGATTAGTCAACATTTTTGATGTATACGTGAACACGCCAAACGAACTCGGACCCCTCTGAAAAGAACCGATCTGAGACCGTCTCAGTCCGGTTTGCTTTAAGTCTGCGGCGCGGTTCGTTTAACTCGCGCCTTCTGAACGCAAAGCGCTCCTGGTTCGCTTCGACAGTTTTTGTTCGAAGTAAAAAATAAATAAAAATAAAAAAACTAGGCAGAATGCAAAGCAGTAAAGGTCTGAGAGCTCCATAAGAATTAAGTATGAACAGAAAAAGGACTCAGGCCCCATCTGAGCTGAAGTGGAGCATGAAGAGAACCAAGTCCCCTTTCAAATGAACTCACAGTGTGAACATAAGAACAACTGAGTTCCCTTTCTGTTGGCCCACTTTTTGGACCACTTCTAGAGGACTATGTGTGAAAACACCCTGTATTTAAGTCAAGTGTAACAGAATAATCTCAGTCTCCTCCTCACAGAAAAATATACAATTTATTCATTAAAAACTGGTATCGGAACGGTACTTGGGATCGGGCCGATACCCAAAGCCTCAGTATGGGCATCGAAAGTGAAAAAGTTGGATCGGTGCATCCCTACTGAGCGTTACCAACGGCAATAGTGTGTCTGAACAATCTTTGCCTGTCAACTGATTAACTGATTATTCCACATCACGCGGCCTACGAGGGAAGTGAAATTATTTATCAGTGAAGTACAGTTGACGTTTCTGTCCCACTTAAACTCAGGACATATTTCTTCAAGTATTTTAATGTAACGGAGCGAATTTAATGTTGAGGTTGCAGTCGTCACCTCGCACTGTGAGCTTGCTGTACAGTTGGGAATTCATCTCTTTGTCTCTCCTGTAGCGACGAACCTCGTCCACAGCCTCTCTCACCATGGTGACCGCCAGCACAAAGCCCTGAGTGACAAGAAGAAACGCCACAAAAGGCAGAACGGCATTCCGAATGAGGTGAAACGCTGGTTTTTCACAAGCACGGTTCCACGGTGATAAACGAGACAGACTGTGAACTCACCAGCGGGGCCCAGTAGGTGTACAGGTAGCCGATTTTCAGCGATGGCACAAATTGTGAGCAGGCAACCACCAAAAAATACAAGTTGAGGAAAAACTTGAACTGCTGGTACAGAACCTACAACAAGATCAAGAAGAAGAAGAAAAAAAAAATACTACAAAACAATTCAATACACGTTTCATTACGTTTCTAGCCTAAATATTTACTGAATGGAACCGGTATGTTTCCTCTTAAGGGGATTGTGGAACAGTGCTGCTGCTGCTGCTGTACCCACTTTGTACATTTACAAAACAACCTTTTATTTTCCGAATTACTCCAACACTTTAGCATTTAGCGAATTAGTTGGACCATTATAAAAATAAAAAATAAAAAAAAAAGAACGAAGCAAGCAGTTGGTGGCGTAACGGTAGGGCGTTCGTCCCGTGATCAGAAGGTCGCAGGTTCGAATCCAGGGCTGGTAAAGTTACCACTGAGGTATTCATGAGCAAGGTACCGTCCCCAAGCACTGCTCCCCGGTCGCTGCCCTTGTTAGCTGCCCACTGCTCCTTCACGGAAGGGTTAAATGCAGAGGTCATGAGTCGTTGTGGTGCACTGTGTGCTGTGGTGTGTTCACAATGACAAATAATCGCTCACTTTTATACAGTCAAAAAGTAACAATACCAACTGTGTTTTATTTAGGGAAGCACAATGATATCAGAATCGTACCGGAATATAATTGCTTTTTTAAGTCATCAAACCGACGCTTAGATTCCAATATTTCCAGCCAGTATTTGATGACGCATTTATTGTAAGCTGGAAAGGTAGAGCTTGTGCCAGGCACGTCCAAAATCTGAGGTCGGTCACATTATATACGGCCTGTGCCTGCTGTGTTAAAATGTATGCCGTTATTTCGTGACAAACCGCTGAGCAAAATCTAGCGAGCCAAATCTCGTCTTTACACGCTCAACTCTGCCTACGTGTGCGCTGGAAGTGCACTGCCCTCGCTCGACTCGCTTGTTTTCACACTCACTGGACTTGGGGCTGTGTTACAAATGTCTGTGCCAAAATTCTGACTGCGACGGAACTTTATCGAGCAATACGTCTTTACGTGCTCAACTCTGACTGCGCTCGCACTTCACTCTGCGCTCCTCTGTTATCGGTATCGACAGATGTAAGTATAAAAAACAGCAGATATGTGCACCGGTCTATACTTCCCATATTGCGAAATCCCTAGTTTGAACTTTTTAAGTCATTTAAATAATCACGATCACTACTTGCGCAAGCAAATAGTACTCGTACCCGCTTTCTTATGGTTAATAATATTAATATAGAATATTACTAATAGCAGCACTAATAAGATTGTCCCTCATTTTCTAATCAGATAGTCAGTGGATTATATAATCAGATGTATGTATGACGACCAAAAAAAGCACCATGCATACACTACATCCAAATTTGCTGTCACTCTGTTTCTAGCTTAAATGCAACAATTTAAAAAACGTATAAGGTAAAGAAGCCTCTATATGAGCTGAGTAAAAATGTGCGTAAATGTGCGTAGATTTTTGCCTGCCCAAAAAACCAGGCTCTCTATTCTGTCCTTGCCATTAATTCACTGCTCAGACCTGTTGTCCCCGCTCACGGGCCGATCAGATATAGTTGGCTCCCTCGCAGCGCTTCAGACGAATAGCTGTTCGCCTCATGCAAAATTCACGGGACAAGCTGGAAATAAAGTTGCCGGGCGGCGCAATACTGTATGCGAGGCGCAGTGGCCCTGAATAAGACATCAGGCAGCAGTCATAACACAGCGGCTCGGTTACACGTGGAACGGAAAAAGATACGTTAGAATGCCGCTCGCTCTTCAGTTCACAGATAGATGCACATTAACCTGATTACAGGGGGGGAAATCTGTTCGCAGGACAATGGGTAGAGATTTCACTTTAAACAGTCTTAAGAGTGAGGTCAGAGACGGGCGAGAAACCTGGAACAAGTTACCTGTCGCAATGCTACCATTTAAAGGTAAATGCCAAATTAAAAAATATGTACATATATACAGTACTGTGCAAAAGTTTTAGGCAGGTGTGAAAAAATGCTGGAAATAAAGAATGCTTTCAGAAATATAAATAATGATTGTTTATTTTTTATCAATTTACAAAATGCAAAGCGAGCGAACAAAAGAAAAATCTAAATCAAATCAATATTTGGTGTTACTACCTTTTGCCTTCAAACCAGCATCAATTCTTCTAGGTACACTTGCACAAATTATTTTGTAGTCATTATATTATTTTGTAGGATTATAGGATTATAGATCTGTGGTTAGTTCTCCAAGATGTTTGGAACAACCTACCAGCCGAGTTCCTTCAAAAACTGTGTGCAAGTGTACCTAGAAGAA